>JAUZNK010032089.1:0-35408 GCA_035046665.1 Euphysa ruthae
TCAGTCAGTCAGTCAGTCAGTCAGTCAGTCAGTCAGTCAGTCAGTCAGTCAGTCAGTCAGTCAGTCAGTCAGTCAGTTAGTTAGTTAAATAAATTTATAAGCAAAGAATAAATGAAATAACAAAAAATAACACACACATGACAACAAATGTGATAAGAATAGGCACAAAATTATTTTTCAAAAAGATATTTCCATTGTAGTCACTTTTTACAACATCAAAAATAAAAATGAAAAAAAAATTATAACAAAAATGAAGTCGTTTCAACAAGTATAACAGCAGTTATAACAAACTCAATGTCATGGATGTTTTCCCTTAAAAAGAGTTGAAAATATATAGTGGGTCCCAGGTTCCCAGCCAAAACTAGAGAATGCCACCTTCCTAGCCGGTTTATCTCCGCTTTTTATAAATTAAACCTTTCAGAAAATCCAAAGGAAAATTTTTCCTTTTAACGGTGTTTCTCAAATTTCACCTGGTCTATACATATAGTTGTTTTTGTCTTCTTAATTGTAGAAAGTTTTGTTATTATTTTTCCTAGTCAAAAAATTTACTTTTCTGATCATGCAAATCATTTCACTTAAATCTTCTTAATTTTTACTAAATCTTCTTATTTTTTAGAATATACATTATTTTCATGAAAATGCAAAAAAATAAAAATTATTACCGTGTGAATTAATTTTTTCTTTACCCTATCATGTATAAGAATAAATTATGTAAAAAAAAAATTGACCCATTATGAGTCATAAGAGACTCATGTGTACCGCTTAGTTTCTGTTTATTCAGAATATATGTTTTAGACTTGTTTAATTTTTAAGGTCTACAATTTATCCTGTACTCTTTTTCTTCTCATAAATAGTTTTATAGCATTTTCTTTGATCATAAACATTGGTATTTCTATTCTATTTAGTTTTATGCAGTCGTTTTTTTATTGTGGTATCTTATTTGGATATGATGGCGTTTATAACTTACAACTTATTTCGATTTAAAGTTTATAAGTTGTCAATGTTTGATTATTATTTATTATATACTCAATCTCATTCCTTAAAGGAGATTTCAGTAAGTGTTTTTTAAAGTTTACATTTTTTTCCAGGTTTAAATTTTTGTTTGTAGCTAAAGTAGTAAGAAAAGTGAGCCACGTATGTTATCATTTTAAAATTTATTTTTGGGGGCATTTGATGCTTTTTAAACATCATTTCATGACTATTTTTGATCAAAATAATTTTAAACTCTATTTTAACTAATTTTACAGGAGTTGCTAAATTTTGTTCTTATTAAATAATATTTGTAAGTGATCTGTGTAAACTAAACGCGAATTCCTGCACTGAAGTTTACTTTGCTTTTTAGGACCAACTTGACATAATTAATCTCCATCAATGGAAACCTTTGTTATACGCAACTGCTTTTCTGCATACAGTCGTTCAGGAAAGACGAAAGTTTGGACCACTTGGGTGGAATATACCATACGAGTTCAATTCCTCTGATCTCACCTCAAGTATACATTTTATTCAAAACCATCTCGATGAGTTGGATTTTAAAAAGGTGAAATTTTATCATTGCTACCAACAATTTGGTCTATACATATTATTATTATTTATTATTATATTATTATTATTATTATTATTAGTATTCAATATTCATGTGATAAATTAAAATCTTCATCTACCAATTCATTTAACTTGATCAAATTTTTTTTTTTTAAGCATGAATTTTAGACTTAAAATTAATTCCAAGCTTACCCTTGTTTATTTTTTTCATTTTTTTAGATTTATCATCGAAATCAGGGTCTCTTACTGGCAGATGAAGAACTATTATCATTATTACACTTGCACAAAACTTTAGTTTTATAATTTAATGATCAATTTTTCTAGGATTTTCAGAAGAATTTTTAATGCTTTCCGGTATAAAATATAAACGGACTGGAGGATTGTGTGTGTCGATGCTGATATTATCAATCACAAATTTATATTTAAAAGAGAAATCAAAATATACAAGAAAATATTACACTTTGTTGTTCTGAAAATGGCAGCCGATATTTACGTTTTCTATGTCTACAGATTAAGGAAAATATTTTATTCATTTTCCATCTATAAATTAGAACTCACTAATTAATCAACTCACTAGATCTATAAGACAGGTTTTTTTACAATTAAGTTTTTTCTGGAGTAATGAATGAATGTATTTTATAGATTTAACAGTTAAAACTTGGGAAAACATGTAATTTTATTTTGGTAAACAATATTTTAGATACTTCTGCTAATCTTTTAAACTTTCTTTAGGAGTTTTCTTTTCATAAATTAGAATTTATAGAGTGTGGTATAGGAGCAGGAATCTTTGATATTTTTAAGTATCGTAAAGCTTTTTCTCATTTTATTTACTACTTTTTATTTTAGTCTGTGTCATGGGCAACATTGCGTTATATGATTGGTGAGGTACAATACGGCGGGCGTGTTACTGACTTACTTGATAAGCGTCTTCTTAATACATTTTGTAATACATGGTTCCATGAAAACATGTTCTTAGATTCATTTAAATTTCATCATGGGTACATTATACCTAAATGTAACCAACTATCTGAGGTTGTGAATCATATTCAAAATCTGCCTTTGATCGATTCCCCTGAGGTTTTCGGTCTGCATCCAAATGCTGATATTACCTACCAAACCAAAGCCGCCGTGGATATTCTCGATAATATTTTAAGCATCCAACCTAAAGACTCAGTGGGTCTTATTGGTGAAACAAGAGAGTCAAAAGTATCAAAAATTGCTGGAGAGATGTTGGATAAGTTACCTCCTGATTATAATATACATGAGGTGCTTCGTTTTTTTCTTTTTTCTTTTTTTTCGATAAAATATGGATAAAATCATAATTTTCATCTTTTGAGTTTTGTTTAAATAATCTTTTTTCTCTTTTCAATAATCTTTTTATTAATCCAAATAATCTTTTTCTCAAATAATTTATAAAATTTTTGAAGTAAAAGGGCCTTAATAATTCTTGATCTATTTTGCCCCCTGGTCAAAATAATCCTGCCTCTCTGTACCGGGTCCAAATACAGTCTTATTTTGTTAAAGATTATTCAAACATAAAGTTTCGAAATCAGTTTATAAGTATTTTTTTTTTTTTTTAGGAATAGGAATTTGTTTCTTTTGCTTTCTCTGGGAAACCAGTTTTAAAATTTTGCTTGTTTTTAGCTGTATTTATTTTATAAAATTTTTCATTAGGTCACTTTTCATCTACAGAAAATGGGGCGTCTTATCCCCATGAATATTTTTCTACGCCAAGAACTAGACCGCATGCAACAAGTTATGACATGTGTTCGTAATACATTAAATGATCTTCGTCTTGTAATCGACGGCACTATAGTAATGTCAGACAATTTAAGGGATGCACTGGATAAGTTTTATGATGCAAAAGTTCCTATATTGTGGAGTAAGGTATTATCAGTTTTATCAACAAAATTTTTTAAAAAAGTAATTTGGTATTAAATTTCCATTGCTATTATGTTTTTGAAAATGGTGAAGCTATTCTTGCTAATCATGTAACACTTTCTTTCAGAAACCTTACTTTAGTTTTTTGTAAAATTTTGTGCACACGGGTTTAAGACTAGCAAAGAGGGACATGGGTCTGGTTTTTTTATTGGGTTTAAATGTTACCCAAACGACAACTTAATTAGGACCCAAGAATTACAGTTTTTAATACTATTTACTATAGTTAAAAAGCATGTCGTTGATTTAAATTTTACTGGAGAAGACATTCCTTAACACGCAAATACCGGTATTCCCTTTATTTTTTAATTTTTTTTAAATTTTGCATAATTTTAAAGAAAATATTTATAATTTTTTCCTTAGTGATTTTTCTTTTTTCGGGTAGGGCTTGCTTGTTCAATTATGCCCAAAAAATTATTTTTACTCAAATGATTTTCTGAAATTTTACATAACTTTAGAAAATAGTCATTTGAAGAATATAAAATCCCGCCCGCAATTTAGATTTTTTCTAAAGACTTATCAAAAAGACTTTTAAGGAAATTTCTACAATAAAATGCAACTTACATATCCAAATAGCTGCGTAAAGTATCTGACTCAAAACCAAGATTATGGATTCAAGTCTAGGCATTGCCCACTTTGCATATGGGTAGCACTTCGGTGCAGTAAATTTGGTGTTTTAACTCATCTTTAGCTTCCTGCCTATTATTGGCTTCTATCTTTGCAATAGAAAATTATTTTAAAAAGAATTATTTTTAAAAAATAAAACTTCCATTCATTACTGTGTTAAAATTTTTATTTTTAATTGATTTTAGATATCGTGGGACTCTACTATGTTAGGGTTTTGGTTCACAGAATTGTTGGATAGAAATCAATTATTGTCAGCTTGGTTGATTCAAGGACGTCCAAATTGCTACTGGATGACTGGATTCTTTAATCCTCAGGTTTCATTTATTTATAAATATTTATTCCACAGATAGTAAAATTTTAGCATAACGTCTATTGTTCAGTATCTATAAAATTTGCTATCAAAAGTAATTTTCATATTAAAATGGCTTAATTATAGGTGCGGTACTTTTTAAAATATAATTCTGTTTTTCTCTCGATTCCTAGTCTCAAATGTTTTACATGAGTGCTACCTTAAAGAAAAGTAGTCTGGGTTATAAACCGTATTCTTCAGCTTACCTAAGTATCTAAAAGTTTATTGGATGAATCCTCTCAAGAAGTGTAAGTCTAGTGAAGTCTCTAGTTGAAAGTTGTTTTCGCCTGCTATAGTTTTGTTTTTATATTCTCTGCATTATATTGTTTAACAACCCTTTAAGTGTTAGAGATGCACTATTATGTGGATCCTTATCTTGCAGAAACTGTTAGAGAAGTAACAGTACACACAGCAGTTAGGTCACCTTTAAGTTGATATATCTTACATCATATCAAATTTTTGCAGAAATTTTAAGTCTAAATGGTTTCTCATTACATAGTTATTACAGCTTAAACAGAAAGATAAAAAATGCTGGATAAAAATATATAAATTTATGAAACAAAGTGAGCAAATAAAAATCAAACCTTGGAAGAAGTTCATTATTTTGTGTTCAATAGTGACTCAGATCTTTCATCACTCAATCATTCAGGTTCTGATGATGAAAATGACTTTTTTATTGATTCAGAAACTGAGGAATCAATTTTTTAGATGATTACAATTCAGATTTGCAAGGTGATATTTTTGAGGAACAAAATAATGACATTTTGGACACTCCTCACCTTCAAACTGCTGATGTAAGACCTAAACTTCCCTTAAGAGGAGAGCCCTTACATAAAAAGAAGAAAGCTATTGAATTTGAGAATGTGTTATGGGAGGATGAGTCCCCACAAGAAGGAATAAATCGATATAATTTTAATGGAGATCGAAAAGTAGTCGATGAAATAAAAAACGATGACCCATTAGAAATTTTTTATAAGTGAGGAATTCTGTACATATATTGCAGATCATTCTAAGGTGTATTTCAAGCAGTCAACCATGGGTAAAGATTTTTCAAAGTCTTCATGTATATTTTTTTATATAAACAAATATGAACTGTTCACTTCTCTTGATATCCGATTGTATATAGCATCAACCCTTTACTGAGGTATTATTGTCAAAACTAAAATTCATTTCCTACTTTTAATGACCAAGTGTTTTAGATTTATATCAAGAATAGAAGCTTCATCTAAATCAGGTTTAAGTTTTTACAGGATGTGTAATACTGACCCCACACCTAAAACTCCTCCCCCTTACCAAAGGTGAGTCCCTGGCTCGGGACCATAGTAAAGTTTCTTTATTGCACATATGTAAAATATATCCAAATCAAATATTTGCAAATTTTGCGACTAATTTGTTGGTAAAAAACTAAGAATTTCAATGAAGATAAATCCAAATCAATTCTTTTCTCAAGAAAATATAAAGCTAAAAGAATTGCAAGAACTTGTAAATATTTAACTGCACACTACCTTTGAACATTGAGATGGTATTCTCGAGGAAACAATGACCGATAAATGACACTTGGCTTCCTTAGCATAGTAAATTCCAAATTTTTATATAGGCAAAATAGGTTCCTTAGCCCCAATGTTCAAATATTTAATGTAATTCTCTAATTAAACCTCATTTTCATTATGCTTGCTCTGATATCCTAATCTAAGAAAAGCTTTAAGAATCAAACTCCAAACAGTCCAAAATAAATAAATTAGTTTTTGTATTTTACAAGGGTATAAAGAAAATTCATGACAAATCCAATTCATATAGATAAACTAGTTGAAAATAAAGAGAAATTTATTGAAATATTAGTTTTTTAAACTTTTTTAAATATACGCATTATGTGTGCGTTAACATAATGAAATATTAGTTAGCTACAAGAATATATTTGACTAAATATAAATGGTTTGAACAAGATTTCAATTTCACTACCATCATATATACATTTATATAAATTTAGGGATTTCTCACTGCTATGCGTCAAGAAATAACACGTTCTCACGAAGGATGGGCCTTGGATAATGTTGTATTTGCTAACAACGTCACCAAGCAAACAAAAGAAGATATTTCCTCACCACCCCGAGAAGGAGTTTATATATACGGCTTGTACTTAGACGGTGGTGGTTGGGATAAAAGAAATTGTTGTTTAGTTGAACCGCGTGCTAAGGTTCTATTTACACAATTACCTGTCATTCATGTATTTGCAACTAACGAGCTTCAAACAAAAGATCCACAGGTATACGAATGTCCAGTGTATAAGAAACGTGCGCGAACCGATAAGAATTATGTTTTATCGCTGAAATTGAAAACAAATAAACACCCTGACCATTGGATACTTCGTGGAGTTGCGCTACTATGTGACATCAAATAAGATTTTATTATGATATAGATTATGGTTGTGTGTACGTATGTGTGTGCTCCGTGACATATTTCACAACTACAATCATGGTAAAAATATTATGAGACTTATACGCCATTAGGACACCTAATTAATTGAAAAAAATACCACAAGCAGTTAAAAATATGGATACAACGCCCTTGTCATATTTAACTTTAGGTTTATCTTTTTGTTAATAGGCTTATAGACTAAGAACTTAGAAATTAGAAAAAAAAATTCTTTGCTGGATCTAAGGGATGAAAGTGACAAGTCCGTACTCGTTTTATTTTTGCGAATTTGGTCAAGAAAATCACTTTTACAAAATGCGTCAAATGTGAATTTGTGCTAAAATTTTATAAAATTCTCATATAATGTGACCATGATTGTAGCTGTTTTTCTTGCGTATGGTTATATTCTACGATGAGTAAAAAAGGTTTTCCATTAATGTAATAAAGATGATTTTGAACGCTATTCTGACGTTGCTTACAATTTTCCTGTATTTATGTGTGTGCATTAACGCTCTTGTTTGTGTTTCCAACAGATGTTTTAAAATTGATTTTTGTTGATATAAAGTTGAAAATTTTTTTTTAATTCTTGTATATATATAGATATTTTGATTCTTATAAATATTTTTAAAAAAGGTAATATATTGATATGTCGCCATTGGTTTATTTTGTTTTTTTTTTACCTAGTTTTCAGGTTTTTGACTTTTATCATATTTCAAGTGATGCTTGAAAATTATAATGGAGAACCCATTCTTTCACTGAATAAAACGCATTCTTGAAAGACTCCGTTCTATGTGACATTTAGACGAGGAAACCCCATAAAGCATGAATTTTCTGTCATACTCTGCGACTGCAATCAGTTAGTTGCTACATTATGGAGGTACTTTGTGGATAAGTGTGCTTATGATAAAATATAATCAAATAGATTAAATTAGTTGAATCTATCTAAAGTATAGTGATTTTATATAATAATTTTAATTATGTAGAAGAAATTTTAATTTTTATAAGATTTATAATATAATGCATATAAAAGATAAAAAGAAATAATTAGCATGTAAGTGAAAGCATTACAATTAAATAAAAATATAGGTAACAAGTTTATTTTATACGTTGATAAATATATAATATTTGACAATAAATATAGGCGATGTGATAATTATCATTGGGCTTTCTTATTGGTCATTATTGATTTATCAGTTGTGTCTTTAATTCTAATCTAGTAAAATTAAAGTAACAAGTAAGCCTCTTCCGAATAATAAAAGTTTATTAGTGTACACGAACACTAATTTTTTGGGGAATTTTACGATAACCTGCTCAATGATGAACTCTTGAGGGATCTGGCGACGAAAGTTTTGGTTCTTCTTCAGAAAACGATACAATTATGCATGAGCATCCGATTGTAAATGACGTTAGTGATACTTTGTACGATCAAAATGGTGATATAAATTTGGATATCCCCAAAAAGGATAATGAAATTCCCCATAAAAAAAGTTTCTCGAAATGCAAAATAAATAACTTTGATGTTCTTCCTCCACAAGACAAAACAATTTTTTAAGTATTCTGATGCAGATTTGGGATACCTTGATGTACAATAATCCACTAAAACGTACTTAGCTAATGGTTTTTTGGACGAGCGTTTAAGACATTGGTTGTAGAAACCTATAGAGGAAAATTCAATACCGCTTTGATACCAATGATTTTCTTCACCTTAAGTTCAAATATGAACTCTAAGTACATCAGGATCAAATCCGTGCACTCGTTGGTTTACCAAGTCGTAATTAGAAATTGTTATGTATATTACATCGAAATCCCGGAAAAACGCACCTTACCCACTTGAAAGTTTTGAATTTTTATATTGGCAACTAACTTTTGGAAACCATTAATGAGTGAACCAGCGTTGCTATTGATTCGTTTTTAAATCAGTTCGAAGATGCTATTCGATCTTCGGATAAACACACGCTCTGTGACATATATTAAGTATATTATATTACATATATTAAGATTTTATCTTTACAGTCTGCAAAAAAGTTTATTTCATCAGGATCTTATATGGTACGACAATAGATTCAATGACATATTCGCTGCTGCAATCTCCAAAAAGAACGTTTTTCATTTACAACACTTCACTTCCATTACAAAACCACAAGAAAAAAACACTGGCTAGAGAGTAAATTCATCAATAGAACCCGTCCGACTGAAAACAAAAAATTAACAAGCATCTCGTTTAATTTTTTTCATGTCAATGGATAGATATTTTACGTCAGCAGCTTTCGCTTACTGGTAGTTAGAATATATCTTTTCTGAGCGTTAGAACATAAATTTTCTATCGTTTGTAACAGAAAAACTATTCATCGAGTGAAAAATTATTCATCGAGTGAGAAAAATATTATGCTTGTGTAAATATCATGTAATACAAGTTATTCGACATTAAGCTTTGCCACTTCTTGATGATTATATTAGTGCCTAAAGCAACTTGACTCTGAAAATTTGCGACCCATGAGGAGTAACAAGTGTGATTATCTCAGGGGTCTTCCCAAAGACTCGATAGTCCCTGACATGTTCCAGCGTATGTACAAGTTTAGTAGGCGTCCCATATTTTCTATTATATCCCCATTACCAAATTTATGAAACACTTGTACATTATGCAAATCTCACATTTTTGCTTTCGCAATGAAAAGTCTTTTTAATATTTCATTCCTTTTTTTAGTTAGACCCTATTATACTAAATAAAATTACAAATCTCCAGATAGTCTTTGAATAAAAGTTTTTGTTGTCAAATTGAGGGTAATTTTCATTTAAAACATATTCTAATTTCCGACGGGTTGCCAAAGTAAATATTTCATAACAGGCACTAGTCTTAGTAAGTTTGAATAAAATCATAGTTTTAAACTATCGAGTTAGAGATTAAATCATGACTAAATGTAAAAATATTCCTTTATACCATAAGGTAAGGAAAAACTCTTTTCATTTTTTTCCCTTCAAGACTACAATTTTTCATAACCCATAACTACCTCAAGAAGTATTTCCAGGGTAACTGATGCCAGGGTATCATTTTGTTTGTATTTTCTCTTTTTTTCGTTCTTATTGATGCTATATATATATATATATATATACATGTTGGCTAACCTTTTGTTAGCTTGACTTGCAGTGTTGCTATTTGTCACTCGAATATCGAAATATCAATTTTGTTGTGCTGGACACTAAAAAACTTTCAACTTGAGGTCCAACCTTACTTGGCCTGCAACAATTATACTTTGACAAATTTTTCAGCTTAACTCAATCTCAATTTCATAAACCACCTTGCTGCTGAGGAAAATTGCTTCGTAATTGCAAAAACTATTGTGCTATGTTGAAAAAACTATTTTCAGTTCATGAAATGTGTAATGCCAAATATTTACCACATTGATGGAAGGATATTAACAGATTGGTTTTAGAAAATTAACAAAAAGTTCTTAAATTATTTTTTTTTTCAGCTATATGCTTTGTTTTTGTTTAATTAATTTAATTTCTAAAGTCTTTTAAATTAGGCAGGTGACAAAATATAAATTTTGAAAATATCGTTTCCACCTGTTCTCCAAATATTGGTATACACCCATACGTTAAATTTCAAATAGGAAAAAATAACGAAATTCATGTTTTTCAACTTAGATTGAATCAGAATAAAAGTCCTAAAAGGCTGCTTTTCAGGAAATTGTGATAAACGTTTCATCTCTTCGTACCACTCTACCACAAGTCTTGCAACTTACTGTTTTGAAAAATTACCACATCCTATCGCTACATAAAGCTGAATGGACCAAAAACAATGGCCTAAAACAACTTAAAAACAAATAAAATGAGGACATTGTAGTTCACTGGTTGCTACATTGCTGACTGGTAAAAAAAACCAGACCTGCTAACAACTTAGAGAAGCTTTTCCATCAACAAATTATATGATCTCTTGATAAACATGATGAATCTTACATTTGTTTTCGTCCATCTGTTCTACAGTCGACCAGTTATCTTTTCTTTTTAAACCGCTCCCCTTTCACACAGTCCTGCAGTGTAATCAACTCCCTTTATGAAAATATTTAGAAGGCTCTCATAATTCATCTATCTGCTTATATCTTTCTTTTTTTAAGAACTTCAGCGTCCATACACTTACTGGCTAACTTTCTGTCGAAGTACTAATCTTTCTGGTATAGACACCTACAATTTTGCCATATCTCAAACACAACTAGTCGATTCTCCAACTCGTATTGCTGATCGCGACAATCAGGAACCCTTTCTACTTGATCTATTCCTTTTATCGAATCCTGACATCTATTTCTAGACCATTAGGAAACTCTAACCACCAGTTAGAGTTCATTTTTCACATCAACTGGCATTAACTTTGACCTCACTTCTTCCCATGAGCCACCTATCCGTTTTCCTCTTACCATGGAAACTGGAACAGCTTCGTGATTTACTCCGTGACATTCCATTCGAACACATCTTTAATCTTGATACAAAGGAATGAGCTGAGGGAATTGCTTTTTGACTTCATGTTAGTATAGATGTCTATATTCCCTCTTGAAATTATCAAGTGAAACCACGCTTGAACATATGGCTATCTCCAGCAATTGCTCATCTCAACCATTATTTTCATCTTCTTTAGCGCACTAGTTGTGTTTAGAACACACGTCTTTTTATCAGAGGTCGTAATGACTGTAAAAGTGTTATAGAGTCTAAACGATCTTACCAAATGTTCGGTCACTCAATCTACCGGATTTCCAGACTTTTGACGCATCTATAGGAGTCATTCAAATAAGTGTATATTAACACCCAAAAATTTCGGCAGGACAAAGTTTCGGATTTTTTTTTTGTCGGAATATTATTTTGTCCGAAATTCTGCTTTTTCCGAAATTATTTTCTGCCGAAAGTTATTGAAAATAGTACTTCTCTTTTCATGCTGTAATATTTATGGAAATCAATTTGGAAATCGAAGTATTTACTTTAGCATGGAAAAGAAAAACAATACTATTGAAGTATATATTTTTTATGTATCTAATCAAAACAAATTACATCATGAGTTTCGTCATCAATAGCCTGATCGGTTCTCATATATTATTCTTGATTTTCAATTCCAACGCTTTCTGGAAAGTCTGTAGTATAGTTATTGGAGGTAATTTCTTTCAAACATTCCATATACTTTTGTTTTTCATCGGCTATTTTGAATTGGACCAGAAATAATATCTTAAGTCCTCCTTTTGAAATTTGAGAGGATTAACATTTTTCTTCCAAAATTTTAACAACCACTTTGCCGCCTCTTGATATGAAATAAAATACAGACCTTGTAATTTCCTTTGAAACATGTCCAACTATGTCACAAGTTATCTTACTATTGTTTTTCTTCTTCCAAGCAATGGAATAGGGATCATGTTCTTGAGCTGCTTTGTTTTTTTCTTTTTCAGAAAATACGGTCTCATCCTTTTTTGGTCGTTTCCAAATATTTTTCGATCCATTTGCAACTTAAAACTGAGTCCATTATTGTTTTATTCTCGATGTCTACATATGTTGGCATGAAAGGGATAACAATTTTGAATACATTTTTCTAACCGGAAACAAACAATTCGATTTCTCTTATTATATTTTATTATATTTCTTATCTATACTCTGTTCTTTTTTAAAAATGAAAGAAAAGAAGGAGAATTTTTTGTTTTGAATGTGCTTTTGTTTTGAATAGCTCATCCGTATGATATATTTATCTTTGACAAAAAAGGCGAAAAAAAGAAGATGAGAAGAGCAGATCATTTTGTTTATGAAGCAATTTTGTCACCTCTTCCGTCATTAACGCCGTTGCAAGAGGAATTGTCCAGACTACAGATAGATCCCTGCTCGTTGAAAATAGAGGTCATTTGTCCTTACCAAGTGATTGGGTGAGAAAGATTTTATACTGAATGGAAACTATCGGTCAGAAGATGAATCGACGTATTGCTGCCTCCGCCAGATTACCAGTGGCACCAGCACTTTTATCAGAAAAGGTTTGACTTTCAGCGCAAGATTCGTCAAGTGCATACCAAGCACAGCATACCTAACGAATTAATCAACTTCGACAAAAAGCCTTTGTCGTACTTTGTTACTGGTAACAACACTTTACATGAAAAAAGCGCTAAATCTGTATCATTAAAAGGAAAGAGTGAAAAGAAGCAAATACAGGAACGTCTGCTGTGTTAATTCCTTCCAATGCAACTAATTTACGAAGGGAAACTCCCCGTTGTCTTCCTAAAGATGTAAGTTTCCCATATCAAATTTTTTGATGTAACGTTTACTTCAAACCATTGGAGTAACGAGGAAAAACTAAGCAATTGGTGGAAAAGGTTATCTTCCTTTACTTGAAGAAAATGGAACACAATCTTTGCCTACCTTATGACCTCAAATCTTTTTTAAAACATGACTCACCACTTTCAATAATTAGATTTTACAGCGAATTCTTTTTTTTTAAACTAATTATTTTTTTATTACCATAATGGCGGGAGATCATCGAAAGTCGAACTTATTAAAAGATGACCACCCACAACAGGGCTCGAACCGAAGGCTTAGCGCATGTAAAGTTTATGACCTACCTTGCAATCACATGCCGATGACAATTCTGCTGCAAAATGCTTCTTAAAGGAGAAATTTCACCTATAAGTAAGTAAGTATTTATTCTGCCAAAAAAAAAAAAAAAAAAAACAGAAAAATAAAATAAAAACAAATGGTGGCAAGGATAGGCACAAAAATTGTATGTCACAGCAATATTTCCATTGTGGTACCGTTAGACATCACACACAAAAATGGATTCAGTTGAAGCGTAGTATAAAAAAAAAAAAAAACGATAATCTCAGACATAATAAAGATATCATAGTGAAAGGTTTTGAAATTGCATCACGGAGGCGGTCACCCAAGAATTGGCAAATGAAGATCCGTTTGCCAGCCTAGATTATGACACAATTTTTTATCTAAAAACGAACCATTTTGTTAAAATTTCTTAAACTTTAAAACTTCGCTTTTAAACTATAAACCCTAAACTCCAGTTTTGTTATTACAAAAGCAAAATTTTAATTACCAAAAGCATTTTTAAGATTTCCCTCTCTACCAAACTTTTTACAATCTCTAGGTGATCTACATAAAAATTCAATAAAATTTCTCTTCTTTTTGTCGAATATGTCACTATTGTTAAGTTCGAAAATTTCTTAACCGTTTAAAAATCTGTCCGAAAATTATTCTGCCTAAATTGTCAAAAAGTGTCAGAAAATAATTCAGTCGAAGTTTTTTCGCCAAAATTTAATCCACCGTGATTTTTGGATGTTACTTAATATAAGTCTTTGATCCCTCCACCTTTTAATGGAGAAGTGGTTGTTACCTCTGCTAAAAATAAGGCAGAACTTTTTTTAAAAAAAAAAAGAGTCTTTTGTGCTACCCATTAAAAAAATGATGCTATTAATTTGATCCAAGGACTTACACTTTTTTTTATAAGAAAATATTTATAAGAATATATTCAAAATCGTTAGAAAATTGACAGCCTCAGGTGATCTGATTTTTGAAAATTTTCTCATTTTTAAAAACGGGAAACAATTTTTTTGTGAACCCGAACAAGCATGCAGACCAAAAAAAATATAGGTAGATAGGTTAACAGAAACAAAAATATAGACAATTCATACAGAAGGTATGAAAATTGACATATTTTTTATCAATATACAAACAATTAATTTGCGGTGGAGTAAAGAAAATAAAAAATTCTTAAGAAAAATTTAGCCTCAAGTTTAGCATTTGCTAAGAAACTCAAGGCTGGGGTCAAAAACGGGTTTTCTTCTAAAAAATTTAAACGTGTATTTATGCAGAGATCAACTGATCCAGGAGTCAAAAAATCCACCGATCCATCCAGCCAGAGCTCGTAAAGCAGGCATGAATAAAAATGTTTAGGTATGCCCCTTCTTAAACGATGAGAACTCATTTGCACCATTCGTACATGATCTTGTCTGTCGTTTAAACATTTACAGTGTAATTTCAAAAATATTTGTGTTTGTCAACTCAGGCATTAATAATTAAAAAGATATAAAACGCATGTCATGAGCCTGATGATAGGAGCAGCATGACTCCTGAAGCGTCGCTCAATAAAATTTACAGTGTAATTTACAATATTTCATCGTGGACACAGACCTTAAATATAGTGAACATCGTATGTAATTTTTTCTGGTCTGTGCTATTAACGAAAAAGATTGCAACATTGAAATTCAAAATATTACCACATGTAAAAATCATACAAAATAGTTTTTCTCTTAATTTATGGATATTAGAAGTGTTGGGGCGATTTAAGGGTTGATATTTCACCAGCTGGAACAATGTTAAAACGCAGTGAATAATCTTTTCTTATAATTATATAATTTTTATCAAATATTTGATGCAGTTTAAAAAAAAAGGAAAATTTTAATCTTATTCCAACAAGACACTGAGAAGTCTTATTCTTAATTCATTATTTCGGCATAGGCTATTCAATCATAGCTAATGTACAAATTAAGAATTATTTATATTATTTATATTTTATTATAAATTATTTACAAATTATTTTTCCAAACGTTTTATTGTAACTGAAGACAATTACGAACATGGAAGTCTAGGTATTTTTCTTTTTTATAAAGCAGATAAAGTACATAATTCTCTGATTTTAAAAATATTCTGTGCTCTTCCGAGTTATTTAAAATTTTTTTTAGGTAAATATTCCGGCGTTAATTAGCATTAACGTTATTATTGCTTTTTTTTGCTCCACTATTTTTTTGTTGCAAATAATTCTCTGAGTTCTAAAGACAATAGCATTAAAGTGTCTATTCAAAACATATTTCAGAATAAAAACGATATTGCCTGAAGACGAGAGCAGTTTGTATTATTGAAGCATAGCTGTAATAAATTATTTACTCTCATGCATGGCCATGATCTCACTTTGCGTTAAATGAATTTGCTGCAAGCTAGTAATTTTGGACTTTATCTATGCAGTAAAATAAAATATTTATTTACTACTGAAAAATATTACCAATATGAGGGTTATTTCAGTCATTTCGTTTCCTAAACCTATGTCACTGGATGTAAGGTAACAGCATAACCATACCCTAAAACCTTAACCCTAAAGCTAAACTTGAAATAGCTTGCAGCAAACTCATGATATATCGCCTTTTCATGATCTCGTGTATAATTTCTTTCTCAATAACAATAAATCGCTCTCCATCATGTGGTGTTTACCAGCCTTTTATTTCATAAAGAATATTTCTTGCTCATGTAGATAGGGGCCTAAGAAAAAAAGATTAGTGGTGGAGAACACTTATTTTAAACATTCTAAAGGCACTTGCACACTAGTAAAAAAACAAATCATGATACAACAGATATAAACCAAACAAAATGTGAAAAGCTCAGAGATATATTAAGGTTGTCTGGCCAAGACAAGGCTTTGGTCTCCTGTTCCTAGAGCTATGAGTTCTAACCCACCTCCGAACCAATGATTTTCTTTACCGTAAGTTCAAATTGGAGCTTTAAGTACACCATAACTAAACTTGTAGGAACCTTCTGAAATAAATAGCTTGAAGCTAATTAATTATTATTATAATTATTATTATTAATTATAATTATTTGCCTCACGTTAAAAATTATATAATTGAAATATGTTAATTAGTTTTTATTAGAACCAAAAATTATATTGATTGATTGATAAGCCTAATAAAACCTCAATAGATTCGCCTGTTTTTCTTTTTAAAATCCAATGTCATTTCTCAGTGCAAGTTTGTAAAAGAATGACAAAAAGATATAAAATATTTGCAAAATCCTGAGTAAATAATTTACCACGCTAAACTATAGTACATTTGTAAGAAAACATTAAGACTTTTTATATTCAATTTTTGAAGGAATTGGAGAATGAGTGTAGTACAAAAAATGTTGATATTGCACACCAGGTTTGTTTAAAGAAAAAAATTACTTTGGTTGTTTTAAGACTTTTTTGTACATTGTCCAATCATAATAATCATATTCTTATTTTTCCATACTATGAAAGTGGCAAATTAAACAACATTGTTCTACTAAAGTCAACCCTAACAAGTGTTAAGATGATTTTGTTATAAATTATGATATTTATATATATATATATATATTTATATTATATATATATATATGTATATATATATATATCTTTTGTCTTTTATAGTCCGCAATGAACAAAAGATAGCTGTTGAAACATCAGATAATTTCAAATCTGTAGAAATTCTTTAAAAATTTATTCCTTTTTAGAAATAAATAATACTGAAAAATGTCGTTACAAGATCCTGATGCTGAATCAGATAGAAATGTTGAAATATGGAAAATAAAAAAATTGATAAAAAGTCTTCAAGCTGCAAGAGGGTATGTTATAATATGATAGTTATTTTATATTTTACACCATGTAAGAAATTTTTTATAGAAATTATGTCAGACATGACTTCTTTATATTCAGTAAAATAAATGGATAATTTAGTATTCTTACTAATAAATGCAGGATGACTTTAGCATACACTCTTGAAAGTTGAGCTTTTGCAGTGCTACTCCAGTTTATTAAAGTTAGAATTAAGTTGCAAAAATATTTTTGGTTGAAAAGAACATATAGATTTCTGTAACTTAAATATATTACATGTTTTCCTTGAGAACAACCATCTTTTCGAGTTTTGCTGACATCTTACAATTTAAATTGTCTTTAAAAACTTCCAGTTGATGATTTTCTTCCTTTGTAAGTGGTGTAACTGTTGATCATTTATTAATGATTATTGTCTCAATCTCACTGCTTTACTCTGGTTGGGAGATGGTTTTCTCTTTTAGGATTGATTAGAGTCCAAGCTACTTCAACTTATGTAGTTGTCTGTTCCTATGTTTCTATTTTTCTGTTTCTATGTTTATTATTTTTTGCAGTATCAAAATGACATGTTACCTAACGTCATAGACATGTGTTGACATTATGCAGTATATCACACCATTTGCTTTGGACCTTTGATGGGGAAAGACTTAGTGATAATTACATGTAGGGTTGGTTGTGTGAGCCCAAATTTTAAGAAAAATTCTCATTTGACCCTGATGGCCAAAAACTAGGCTGTTTTCGATATTAACAAAAATTGCTCAAATGATTTTTCTAATTTATTGCATGATGTTAAATGGGGATGATTTTGTAACATCCTGCACTAATTGTGTGTCTTAGAAAGTTCTGGTTCTCAAAGTTTTGTCTAAAATATTTACTCAAATATTGACCTTTAATATTTTGAGGTGAGAGACGCATAAAGTGTATGAATGTTGTTGTTAGAAACACATGTGTGTCTTTAAATTATCACCTGCTAAAAAATATATATTTATTTTTTTGTATTTATTTATTTACTACAATGGGGGGAGATCATCGTAAGTCGAACTTATTAAGAGATGACCATCCATGGCAAGGCTAGAGCCAGAGTCTTAGCACATTTAAAGTGTACCTGAGCCACATACAGATTTCCAGTAACCATGGCCCAAAACAGGCTAAATTGGGCCAAATTCAGACTCAAACATCATTGTCTTTTTAGGGAAAGCTTTGTTCCTTGTCCAAGCTCCGGACCCAAAATAAATCAAAATTTAAAACTTTTATAGTCAATGTATTTGAATTAAATTATTATTCTAAAATTAGCTTAAATTCAATAGCTTTTTAAAAATCTGATATTCCCTTTTTACCTAAGTAAATTGACATTTGGAAGTTTTGTAAATTCCTGCAAATTTCCATTATTTTAGACTACAAATAATTTCCCTAATAATTTTTTTTGGTAACTTGCATTAAAATTTTTATTTTATTAATATTTTAGAAACGGTACAAGTATGATTTCACTTATCATTCCACCAAAAGATCAAGTGTCAAGAGTTGCAAAAATGTTGGCTGATGAATTGGGTACAGCCTCTAATATTAAAAGTAGAGTTAACAGGTTTTTTTTTTTTTTTTAGTAATTTGTAATTGAATTAAAAGTAATTTGTAAAACTTTTCATTTACTGATCTTTATATCAAAATTTGTTGGGCTCGTTCTCTGAAACTTTATAGATTTGGTCCTTAAGTGACATTTATTGTTTTTTTATTTGGAATTCTGCTAAAATTTTGTATGACGCTCGAAAATAATCAATTTTGATACTTTTTTCTTTACTTAAGAGCTTGTTTTATCAATAAGATTTCAGAGGGGTGGAAGCTTCAAATTTGATTACCGTTGTTTATAAACAATTTAAAGTGGTAGTTGACTTCAAAATAAGTTAGTTTAGCTGAGGTTAGCTCATCATCAGCATTTATTTGATTCCGTTTTCTCAATACTATTTAACATGTACTATATAATACTAATTATTTGATTAAATACTGTTTAACTTTTCCACAAATGGTTTTCTTAATTTTAAAATGCATAAACTGTTGAAAAAAATTGTGAATTTAAAATCAAGATAAATTTATATAAAAAAAAAAAATTAAATAATATAAAAATTATTCAAGTGATATTTCTTGAAATTTGACCTAGGATTTTGTTTTTTGACTTTCATTCTTTGCTCTCATACTTATTTGGATATTTTGAATTATGATTCTGAATCACATTACATAAATTCTTTTGTGGTTTTATCTTTTTAGGTTATCAGTTCTGGGTGCTATTACTTCAGTACAAAACAGATTAAAATTATATAACAAAGGTAAGCAAACTAATAATTTTTTACACCACATGATGCATTTTTTCATGTTAATAAATGTAAATGTATATTAAGTATTGAGACTGTAAGTTGATGGATGGAAAAGCTTGCAAAAGCGAATTATTTGTTCGTTGTCAAAGCAAATTAATTTAGTGAAAATCTGAAAGACAAGTCTGGACTTATAATCAGCCGTTTTAGGGTAAGTAACTTTGCTTTAGATTTTGATGAATTGTTAATTATATACAATAGTTGTAGTCAGCACACAAGACATTTGCAGTTGTTTATCACTAAAATTTATAAATAAATCAATCTTATGAGCCCGAAACTTATTCAAGATATCTTCTCTTTTAAACCTTAGGAGTAATTTTGTATTAAATCTCTCTCTTTCATTTTTTTTAATGGCCTATGAAACAAACTAATTCCTGTTTAAGGGCAGTCTTATTTGAAACACACTCCTAAATTTTTTCTCCTTTGCAAATTTTGAAATGTCAAATTAAAGAGTGAGAAAGATGAATTGTGTTCGTGTTCTTGAAGTGTTGTTTATAATGTCTATGGGTTTTTGTTTTTAATACGTATTATTTAGAATATATACATGAAAAATTTTTGAATGAATGAATGAATAGAGAGGTTTAATTTCCACAAAATAAAATAATAATGTAAAGACTCAAAAAAACAATGCAGTAACACGAACTAAAAAGGAAGACTATAAATAGAAAATAATACTGCTATATTTACAATTCAAGGTCAGGATTTCCAGAAATTTGATTTTAAAGAGTTATTCCTGATAACTGGAATAAATGAAATAAATCTTTTGACCAACTGACTATTTTGTTTATTGTGGGCTAATTTTTGTTTTTTTAGGCAAACCTATTCAAGTGGTTTTTCAGATACTTTCCACTATATTATTAATTTTTTTAAGCAAAATCAGACAAGAAATAAATCCATTCTAAAGATAGCTTCCACTATAAAAAGAATTTTTTTAATTTAGCGGCTGTTGACTAAAAAAAATTTTTTTTTTTTTTTTTTTTTTGGAGAATTTGTTGTATATTGATGTTTAGACCTCACATACTTATACTTTCTTACTACAAAATGTCACAGTTGAAAATAAATCATTAATATTCTAATAAAATTTGAATTCTGAATTCATATCAGCTAGCACATGTTATTATCAATAAATGGTCTTAACCATCATTAATGTTTTTTTTTTCAGTACCTCCCAATGGTCTTGTGGTCTACTGTGGTACTATAGTAACAACAGAAGGAAAAGAGAAAAAAGTCAATATAGATTTTGAACCGTTTAAACCTATAAATACATCACTTTATCTATGTGACAATAAATTTCATACAGAGGTAAAATTACTGTAAAGTTAAAGGGCCTTAAATTGCTTCTTAAAGGCTTTTTGTCTCACATCACCTTGTTAATAAAATTCGCTTTATCAACGGATTTTGAGGGATTGCTTAGAGACGGTCTTTGTAATAAGCTACAGGCCTAAAAGATCACCCCGCATATGGTAATCACACTTTATA
Organism: Euphysa ruthae; assembly: GCA_035046665.1. NCBI lineage: Eukaryota > Metazoa > Cnidaria > Hydrozoa > Anthoathecata > Corymorphidae > Euphysa > Euphysa ruthae. The sequence continues at coordinate 21,071 of JAUZNK010032089.1, forward strand.
AGAGAAAACACCCTGTGAGTATTAATCACAAATTTCCCTTACTTACACCTGTATGTGGCATTTTGCACCCTGTGTGATATAAGTTACATTTTTGTTGAGAAATTTCAGAAATAGTTGTTTGTTAGGTAATTAGCAATTATTAGGTACATTTGATTACGTATTTGTTTAAAATAAAAAAATTATTCCCCCTTTTAGACGTTATATGTAATTTTACTCCGACAAACTTTTAAATTAAAAGTCCAAAGTGTTGAAAGATTTTGGTTTTAAATTGAATGACTTTAATGATTAAAAATATAAATGCTGCAATCCTTTTGCACAAAATTTAAAAAAAATAAAGCAAATATGAGTCTTGCTTGCCGTTATCTTATTATTTTTTCAATGGAAAGTATATAATTCTTCAATTGTTTTCCAACAGCTTTTAATTTCTTAAGTGAGTAAATCTTTTTATCCATATTGAGTTGATTAGTTTTCGGATCCAACCGAAAGACTTCAATTGTGGCAAACAGCAACTGTAGCAGGTTTTTCTCTGACATTTTTGGTAGATAAGGCTCATAATTGTGCAATTAATAATATATTTGAGCATTTTACAAACAACCTGTTTTTATTAAAAGTTAAATAGATTTTGTATTAATAGATGCTGCATAAAAGAGTTAGAGATCTTGCCGTTTCCTCTTAAGAAGTAATAAAATAAACATTTTTCATGTGTGAAAGAAAATGTCTTGGAAAAATTTTTTCTGAATTTTTTAATTCCTTGGTCAACCTGATAGAATTGATTTAATCCCCACAAAAGTTACTCCAAGTAAAATTATAGTTAGGATTGAAATATATATATAATGCATAATAATAGATATGCTGTAAATATAATTTTTACTGTTATGAACTGTTGTATTTTCCTTAGGCATTGACTGCCTTGCTTGAAGATGACAACAAATTTGGATTCATCATCATGGATGGTAACGGGGCATTGTTCGGTACATTATGTGGCAATACTCGAGACGTACTTCATAAATTCACAGTTGATTTACCCAAAAAACATGGTAATATATCACCAAACAACTTTGCATTAATGTTGTTTTTTTCAATGACTATCCAGGAGAAAAACTTTTTTCTCTCATGAATGTATTTTTTGTATAAAATATTCAAAAAATGGATAATTATGTTAAATACCTAATTTCAATAAAGTCACTTCTCCAATGTTATCATAATCACATATTTTGTAAAGCAAAGAATACAAGATTTTTTAAGAAAAACTTCAGGATTAACAAGCCGCTTATTTGCACTATCAAAATTCCATTTAAGTTTGATCAAATAGTAAGGGGTTACAGGGAAAATTTACCTCTGAATTTTCGTGTTAAGTTGAAGGACCATTTAGGTTAACGTTTAATCTATCTGGCAATTTTATTTTTTAAACATATTTGTTTTTTGTCTAATAGGTCGTGGAGGTCAATCTGCATTACGTTTTGCTCGATTAAGAATGGAAAAACGTCATAATTATGTAAGAAAAGTAGCAGAAACAACTGTACAGATGTTCATAACTAATGACAAGGTTAAATTTTATTTATGTTTCAGTGATAGAATTTTAAAAGTGAATAATGACGACATTATAGATTTAAAAAAAAGAAAATATTACAAATTTCTCTATGTAGAAATCCACTTTGTCCTTAAGACCCTAAATAAATTTGGGAGCACTTATTGTCATGTTAGAAAGCTTTAAATATAAAATCATTAAAAATCCTAAAACTTCAAACCATTATGAAAAACTGATCTGAAAAAAATAAAATAATTGTACATGACCAAATAATTTTATTTTTATTTTTTACTAGACATATGTGCATTGTGAAATGAGTCCGTCTTTGTTGATTATTTCAATAATGATAGAAACTTTGTGTCATAGTCTCTTTTGTTTGACTACAGTCTTTTTATTTTTTGGAAATGTTGAATAAGTTTTAAGAATTAATTCAAGGAAACCACTTAAGGCTTTGTTTTAATTTTAGATTTTGTATGAAGGAAAAAGAGGCAATCTTTTGACCATGATGCCTGTTAAAAATTCTTCTTCCCAGGGCCCAGTCTTTAGTTTGATATTTTTTTTTATTTTAAATTTATATTTATAATATTTTCTGCCTTAAATTATTAAATTAAATTTAGAAAGTTATTTAATTCATTTAATTAATTTGTGAAAACATTTCACAAGGGGAATTAACACTTTTCACAGCTGGAGAGGTTTCTTTGTATATTTTTTTTGTTCAAAATATATAAATTCATTCTCAGGTAAATGTAACTGGACTTGTAATTGCTGGATCTGCTGATTTTAAATCGGAGCTAAGTACATCTGATATGTTTGATCAGGTATGTTCTGTAATTAAATTACATTATTCAAATTAAACAAGTATTTATATACAAAATTTCATATTTTGGTCAAATAAACCAACAAGATGTTTTTAAATTTTGAATAATGTTTGTACCCAAAAACGCATACTTTGAGCTATGCTACTACCTACCAAATATTATAGTTCTCTAGCAACAAGATCTATCAACAGTCATTTTTAAATGAAACTTTATATTTTAGTCAATTTTTCAAAAAGGATGATTTTTTTGTGTGTGTGTTGTTAAGGCAATAATACACGATCAGTTTAAACTGACAATTTCTTTATTTCAGTTTAAACTGAAAGGTCATTATATCTTAGTCAATTTTTCAAAAAAGGGTGGTTTTTTTTTGTGTGTGTGTTGTTAAGGCAATAATGCACGATCAGTTTAAACTGACGGTTTTTTTATTTCAGTTCAAACTGAAAGGTCACACCTGTTTAGACGTTCAGTTTAATAGTTGAAAAAACAAAGATTTGAGTTCCATTACAATGGACAGCGAACTAGAAAGCATTGCAGTTGCTTCTACGGTTATTACAGTTATTTTTCAAAAAACGAAAAAAGGTAGAAAAGAACAAAAAAAAAGTATGACATGGGGGAAACCTCGGTTGTAGCAAAGGGAACAATTGGGAGCTTGTGACCCGTTAATGCATGAACTCCATTGTGAGGAAGTAGTTGAGTGCCAAATTTTTTTTAAGATGAGTCCGGCATTGTTTGACTAACTTCTTAGCTTGATTAAAAATAATAATAAAAAATGATACAGTTAGGCAGTGCGCAATTCCCTAAAAGGTTAAATTTCTTGCTACAATACTGTTTTTAACAACAAGCATGAACAACTCAGATCTGCAGTATACTTTTAGAATTCATAAAAGCATATTATCAAGGGTTATATTCGAAGTTTATGGTTCTATATATATGTGAGATTAAAAGACATCCACGTAAAGGTATAATAGTTTTTTCTTGTATTCAATACATATTACAACGATGTGATTGATGAGAGTTTTGTGAAAAGTTTTGAGATTCTTTCCCATATTGTGATGATGTTAAACAGGATTACTTAAAGAGGTGGTGACAAAGGGTGGCATGGTATTTTTTCTGTCCTTTTGTTGATCTTTTGATAGGGATATCCTCCTCCTCTTCTTTTTATTTTTCTTTTTCTTCATGAAAACTGACTACTTCACCAATTTTCTTAAATAATATTTGTATTATAGATGCCATCTCATGAAGTAGAATGGGAAAGAATTTCAGTTAATTTTGAACACTTGAATTTCCTCAATTGCATAGGAGGTATGGATACATATTTTAATCAAACAACCCAGAAATTTGGGATTTTACTATTTTAATTACAAAGAAACACTTAGCATAATTTTACTTGCACTTGTTGACGCTGACTATAACTTATTTATGCCGGTGTAGGTTGCATTGGCAGGACAGTGGTGGGTATCATAATTGTTTGGTTTCAACAGCTCTAGCATATTATTGGAAATACCAGAACCAAGAACTGTTGAAGAAATATTGCTATCATATGTAATTGTATTTCTGAAAATGCATTTGGAATATTGGCAAACTGTTTCAGATTATTCCTCAGTCCGATGCAACATTCTCCAGAAATTGGAGAAAGTTTTACCCTAGCAAGCTTTGAATTACACAATTTCTTACTCAATAAATCACCTACACAGTGCACACCACCTGGAATTTTTGATAATACAACTAGAAGTGTCATTAAAGGAGATTGGAGAAATACGTGAGAGACAACGTTTGTAAATGTTTTAATAGCAGTGTTGATAGTGTATCATGGCATGACAAGTTTGCATTTCTCAAGTATCTCTCAAAAATTCCAGAGACTGGAAATGCAGCTATTTTAAGACATAGTTCGACATAGTAAGTAAGACATGATGAGTCTCGACAGTTTTAGTGAAAAATAGACTATCAGTTTAAACTTAAAAGTTGATCACATCCATCTTTTAAAAAAAAACTGTCAGTTTAAACTGAATATGTTTTTTATCAGTTTTTTTTTTTTGAGAATACACAAATAGTTTTTTGTCACTCAGTTCAAACTGATCATGTATTATCGCTTTTAGACTAACTTGTTAGACATTTTTGACCTTATAGCTTGCAACCTGCAAAAACTTTTGCATGTTTTAGCAACTGCCATTTTTGAAACAAAAATTCAAATCTTTGTCATTTTCTTCAAATAATATGGCTAAATTTAGAAAGATGCTGTATGATGGTAAATTCCCATGGCACTTGGTTTTCATAGTCACCTTTCTAGCTGTAGCAAAAAGCTCGAGCAGCAGTCATTTTTAAAACAAACATTCCAAAGTTCCCAAATATTTTTTTTAAGCTATATATCATACTGTTGATTTGATAGACACGTTGCCGTTGACGATGTTTAAATTAGTATCTGTTAAGTGATATTAACAACTTTCTTGATGAACAGGCCATCAATTAGAGACGAGGTTATAGTTTGGTTTTGTGTATGATAATTTTTTGTTTTACACTCAAGCGTCTTCAACAAAAAATATTGAAAGTCGTTGACGTTTCGTATGGTGGGGAAAATGGTTTCAATCAAGCCATTGAACTGTCTGCTGAAGTATTGTCAAATGTTAAATTTATACAAGAAAAAAAATTGATCGGGAGATATTTTGATGAAATCTCACAAGACACTGGAAGATTCTGCTTTGGTGTTGATGATACTATCAAGGTAAGCAGATACAAATTTTTGATAAACTTTCAAGGTAACTATAAATCGCCATTTAGATCTATTATCCAATTAATAATTAGAGAGCATCAACGTAAGAGTTTAGTAGGACTTTTAATTATATGTTTTTTTACATGGTTGTTAATATTGTTGACATTAACCTTCACCCTGAGATCAGATTGAAAAATTTCCCTTAAAAATTTGTCTCAGAAGGGGGTTTGTTTGTGAGTTAAATGTATGTGATGATATATTATTAGGTTATTAAAATTAGGTATTAGGTAAATTGAAATTTCCAAAATAATTTAAATACCTCGAAGTGGAAATCTAACTAAGCTATTAAAATCTTCATTTGAGTCGTTATTTTGTTCAGTCACATAATTCATGATTTGGTTCTTTAGAAAAATTGTAAAAGTTGGTTGAGAAATCCGTGTGGTGCTGTGTGTGGCATTTAGTTAGAAATTTCAGGGAAGAGGGGTAGGGGCTGGTGGTTTTTATTTTTATACAATGAAAGATTGAAAATGAAATTCTAGGTCCAAAATGTAGAATTAATTAAAGGGATTTTTTAATGAAATGTTTAACAGATTAAAACTTGTTTGCCTACTTAATTTTAAAATTTTTGTCAGTCTCTCAAAAATTACTTACCTACCAACATAAGTATGTTTGTTTAAATTTTTTTATTAAGCTGTAAAGTCTGTTATAAGTGTGCTGTCTATAACGCTCACAACAAAGGCTGGGAGAGCATGACACTACTTAGTAGTTACAACATTTTTTGTTTGTACAAATTCTCATTAAGGATATTTTTATAGATAAACAGGTATTTTTTAAATCTCTTATGAAGTCCTTACGGTTTTAAATAATGCACATTTCATGAAAATAAATGTACTCTTTAAATTTAAGATAACACACTTTTAATATTGTGATTTAAATTGCTGAATCAGCAAAAAAAGTTTAATACTTTATCTCCATTCGTTTTGAATTTGTGAATATTTACACTCAGGCATAATGTCAAATTTTTATGATTTCTCTTCAATATCAGTGGAATTAAGTGTAAATGTAAGGATTTTGAGAATTTACAATAAAAACCAGAATAAAATGGTGAAGTTCTTAATGTTATGTTTCTATTTGAAGTAATGGTAAATATAGCAAACAACATTAATTCAGAAATATATTAGCATTTTGCATGTTTTTTACCTTTTAAGGCAACACATGAACACAGATCCCAACTAATTTACCCATTTTTAATGGGAAAATATGTTTTTTTTTTTTTTTTTTTACAATTATAACTATAATTTCTTAAAAACACCTTAAGCACAAATAGAAAAAGTATATTTTTTGTGGAAAGCTCAGGAAAAAATAATTTAAATGACAATAATATCATTAAATTCTACTTGTGGTATTTTAAGTTTTCATTGATACAATAAAAAAAAACGGAATGAGAAATTTATACAAATCTCGAAAAATATAAAAGGTTTTAAAACTACCAATTACTCATGAAAAAATTGAATTAAATTTCACGATGTCTATATGTAAGTAATATGTATGTAAGTGGTTAATATAATAAAAAACATGTAGTTCCATAAATACTTTATAGTTTTATGGCTGTTTTAAGTTCGTTTGGTAAAAAAAAAACCCACAGATTTTTCCCCTTTTTAATTGAAAAATATTTGATGTTTAATCACAATAAACAAAAATTCTTAAAAATACCACAAGCAGAGCTAGGCAAAATAATGTTTTGAAAGCCCAGGAATACCTCATTTAAATGACATGAAATTACACTACTGTACTTGTGAAATATTTTCATTGATAAAAGAAAATCAGAAGTATTTTCATATAAATGTTGAAATTGAAAAAATTAAAGAAATGAGCTTTAGTGTGATGAGAAATAAATTCAAAGAAATTCAAATGTCCTCAAGTTATTAGAGGAACAAACTGGTCTTTGGCTTGATCAAGTTTGCAGCCAACGGGTAAAGGCGGTCCAACTGATGGAAACCAAGGTCAACGCTTCTTTTCAGAATCTACTCTACTTACAATACTAAGTTGTATCCCTGTTAAATATCACAATACAGCTAGGGATTTGCACAAAAATCTTAGTTGTATTTTCATCAGTTTGAAGAATTATTAAAATCAACTAGCCTCGTAATAGCAACAAGTTGAAATGGATAAGAATAAATTACACTTTACTTGGTACTATACAACACTCTGCTCAACTGAAAGCACTGAATGTGTTGTGGAGTCTAGGGGATTTGTCTGTAGAAAGGTTTGAGGCCAATAACAAGTACATCATAAGATTTCTAGAACTGTTGTCACGTATAGACATCGCATGTAGAGCAACTAACTGATGTAATGAGTAGGCTTTTAGAACGTAGCGATCCTTACATATCTAACAAAAAACTTGAATATCGATCAGCCTGAAGTTGCAGTACCTGTGATCCACCAAACATTCAACAAGAACAGATGATTCTAAAACTACTATGGATAAATATGATGTATATATGTATATATAATATTTTTATTGACTTGATGTAAGTTTATGTAGCGATATTGAAATATTATATTATTTCATCTATTTTCGTCAAGATATGACCAAAAATGTTGTCCCTGGGCCCCCAAAATATGGGAAAATTTAGATTAAATTTTCATTTCATTCATATCCGAATATCTAACACGCTTCTAAAAAGTCATCAAGCACTGTTATATCATCTATTTTAGTCAAAAATATCACCAAAATGTGTTTTTCACCCTAAATCCCCAAACACTACCCTTCACTAAAATTAAAGATATTTTATGAACCTCTGTGATGCTTATTAGAGACCTTACCATGGTAATGCAACAAGTTTTGTATAAATTCTGTAATTCATACATAAAAATGATAATTGATACAAATAAACTCGAAGATATGATGAAATTGCTTTAAGTCTTGTGTTATTAAACTCTACTTGTTTATTTTTTCTTTGTTTTTAGGCACTTGAAATGGGCTCGGTTGAAACACTTATTGTCTGGGAAAACCTGGATATTCAGCGTATTGTATTAAAGAGTCATGATGTTAATTCTGAGGGTGAGTTATCCAACTTCGAACGAAAATGATCAAACAATTATTATCGTTATCTAGTTCATGCAGAATATCTAAAATAGTTCCAATATTAGAGAAAGCTTCTAAATAGAAGGAGGTTTTTATTGGAGGATTTAGCAAGCCTGTTACATTCATATCAACCTTATCATATTGTTTTCAAAAAAATTATGAACTATATATTTTTTTTTGTATGAGCAAAGATTTAGTATTTATTTTTAGTAACATTTCTCTTTTAGCATGAAAACACGTTTATTTGTATACTTATAAATCACACAGAGTTAAAATAAGTTAATCTTTTCGTTTTCGTTTCCCCAAACCAGTAAATTACTTTAATTGCTTTTGTCAATTTCTCAAGATTGAGCGCAAAAATTTTTAAATGTTTTTTTTTTTAGATCGATTTAAAGAAAACTTCATGTTTTTATCAATTTTTAAAAATGGGCTGCACATTTTTTAAAACTTTTTTGTGATACTTAGTGACCATCAAAGACATCTTTAGGCTGGGTACATACTGAAATTTATTAATTTTTGTTGCGATAAAATGATTTTCTTATTTGTAAGAAACTAGTTTTTCATTTGAGTCTCAATTCTCTTACAACAAAGCTCTACAAAACAGAATTTGACCTAAAAGTTATGTTTTATATTATTTTGATTCTTCTAACTTTTTGACAGTATCATTACACACTTAAGATAAAGGAATACCCTTAAGATTATGCTAAATCTTGTAGGAAATCTGCCCTAAAGATGCTTTTAAATGTTCATTTCCCAGGGTCAAAGAAAGTCACTAGTATTGCGGACCCCTGAGAGTTTACCAAGTTTTTGGATTTTTGACTTCCTAGTAGCTGAAAATTTTATGAATTAAACTGAAAAATTTATTAGCATTACTTGAAAATTATATCTTGAAACTTGTTTTACTATCCTATTTTAGAAGATAAAATCCTACTACTGAATACAGAACAAGAAAAAGATAGGACCAATTTTATTGATAAAGAAGTAAGAAATTAGTTATTCTAGGTAGAATATTTTAAACATTTATTAGAGATATGACTGGAAAATCCAAGGACTCTTTTCATACCTTAGCTTTTATTTGACTACCAATTACATTGCAAATAATCATGTGGAACTATAATGGTCATCATAAAAATCACTGTTGTTACAAATAGGTAGTTTTCCACAATTTCCTATCACTTCGTTGCCATAAACCTACCTTCTAATATTTAGTTTCAAGGAATGGTTTTGGTAAGAATGGGACGATTTGAAAAATTTTAAAACATTTATTCTAAATATATTAAGATCCTGAATGACCAGAATTACTGAAAGATGGAAATTTACGGTTGACCATTCTTGCATTTCATAAACGTGCTATTTTTTATAACTCTTCGATTATTATGGAATGAATTGAAATCTTTTACTTCTCTCTGCGGAGAGTTTATTTCTCAAATATATATTTATTTCAGACAAACGTAGAGCTTGAAGTTCTTGAAAAAATGTCGTTTATAGAATGGCTGGCAAATAACTACAAAACATTTGGTAAGTGTGTATTTTATTGTCTGAAAATTGCTCTCATATTTTTTTCTCAAAGATTTAAAACTCCAAAGAAAACTAAACAGTTATTATTGATATTTCGTATTATTATTTATAATTCACCTACCAAAATAAATAAATAAATAATAGATAGATAGATAGATAGATAAATAGCATAATTTTGGTAAATAAGTGTTTGAGTGAAAAATTTCTTCATCATCTCTTCGTCTTGAGTAACCACCTTTTTTATATTAGCTCCTAGTTTTTAAAAGGCTGAGTCTCAAAAGTACAAAAATTTTAATTTCATCGTAAGGGCAAATCGAGGCTCAAATATACTAAAATATTTGTTTTAAATGTTTATGAGCACTTTGGTTTGCATTAATGATAAATTAATACTGATATAAATTTAAATATATATAAATTTATTAAAAATCAATTTTTTTAGTGACATTAATGCTTTTTCTTTATATAAACGTACAAATAAACCACAATTAATTAAAACATTAATTTGGTAGGTAAACTCCTAATCTTCTTTATTATTCTAGAAAGTTTGAATTTGGCATGATATTATGTTTTTAACCACCACCACTCTTAAAATTGAAAAAAAAAATTTTCGCATAACTCCAATCGATAGTTGGCACCAGTTACTTTGATAAAAAATTAGAGTAGGTGAATTATCAAAGTTTTCAATCAGTTTCCAAATCTTCTTTACTAATTTTTTGCCACCAATTTATTTCGAAAAACTAGGTCTTTTATGCAATAGCTGGTTATCAAAATATGCATCAATATTTCACGAGCAAAGTTTGAATGCAGTAAAGCTTTTTTCTCAGCAAAAATTGGCGTAACCTAAATGTGGCCCTTATAAAAAATCTATTGTTAATATCTCTTTTAGCAATAGTACGTCTGTTTAAGCGGAAAACAATTAAACTCTGATGATTTGGACATTTTTTTTTTTTTTTTGATCCTATCATATCTTTACTAGGTGCACACCTCGAGATTGTAACAGATCGTTCACAAGAAGGATCTCAATTTTGCAGAGGTTTTGGTGGTATAGGAGGTTAGTTACTCATCCATAATATTTATTAATTCATGTTATGTCCAAGAGATAAATGTTCTTAAAACTCTAGACTAGTTGACGTGGGCTAACTTTTTTACCGTGCTGGAAAATGGTGATTCTCACAGACCTTGTGTTTTTTTTTTTTTTTTGTACTTTTCACAAGCTTTCTACCAACGTGAAATTTCTTCCATAGTTACATATTAAATTTTGCCCAGAACATGAAATTCTGAAAATCTTTTTGAAAGTCTGATGACCATTTCATTGTTTCATAAATTTTGGACTTTAATATCTGCCGGAAGTTTTGAAAAGTACTTTTACAAACTAAAATTCAAACCTTATAAGGAGCTATATCGTTTTAAACTCAAATAGAAATTCTGGAGAAATGCAATAGACTTAAGATCATCTATTTTATAAACTTAAAATTTTATTTTGTATGTCAACTTTTTTAAAGTTCTTAAGAGCTTTCGAGTTGTTACCTGAGCTGATATTTAACGGAAACCTACTGAAATCGAACTTGAGAACTTTTTGTAAAGCGTTTTGTTTTCATATTAGTTTTGTGAATTCTACTCATAAATGAATAGTGAAAAATTCAGTAAACATCCAGCCGCATCCCAGCACACACTTAGTCTTCTCATTTATTATTTTTACATAATGCCTCCATGTACTCTTGTACTTGAAATCTATCCTTGATTTATTAACTTTACGGAAGATAAAACTGAAGAAGAGTATTAATTTAGCCTTAAGTCTGATTAGAAACCCACGCCCAAACCCCAATCTATGATACTCACGTTTAAACCCAATCTATGATACTCACGTTTGTTTTTAAAGGTCTTCTGCGATACAAGGTCGACTTTCAATCGATGGAATACGATGGCCTTGATGACTTAGATTTTTATGACAGTGATGAAGAAGGTATTTTCTAAACAGAGTCGTTATGGAGGGCCGTGCAAGTTTACGTCATTCAATGGTCAAAAAGTCATGAGATGTGCTAGATAATGAAATACTAAAGGAAATCCTGGGTTTTGATCAAAGATACTTGATGTGAAATACAAAAAAAAAAAAAAATAATAAAAAAAAAAATTCTCTAGTTTAGCTTCCTAAAATAAAAGACAATTTGTAATTTTTATTTATTGTATTGAAATAGCCCCAATTGAGGTCAATTACATCAGTTGAACAAGTATTTTTTTTCCCCATTTGCCAGGATAACAACTCATTCTGCTGTATAATATAGAATCACAGGTCAATGATGGTAAAACGATTCAAATTTAGAAGTAACCCATTCTGCATCCTTTTTCCTTTCCAGTATAAAATATTACATCGGAGTTTTTTTTAATACAAGTTTGTTTTTTGATTTCCCAATCAAAAATTTAATTCTTGCGTTAATCACGGCACTCATTAGAATATTACTAAGTGCAGCAATAATTCTAGGAGGCTTTTATGCAGACTCTATTTAGAATTTCCAAGCGATATTTTGTATAAGAAGTTACATTATTACAATTACACTGCTAAGAGAAATTATTTTTATGGAAATAATATAAATAAAATAACTATAAATATTTATTTGTCGAATCAAGATATAAAGTTCAAATTAATGTACGATTTATAGCGTCGATTAATTTTGAATACTCTAATTAGCGGACACTAGTGGGAAAAAAGATTTCCGGTTATTGGAAGTGTCCGCTTTTTTGAAAGTTAACCATTTTTGCCTAGAGGTAAGAAACGGACATTGGGGGGAGGTTTGTGGGGGGTGGAAGGGGAGGAGAGATAAAAGGCTACATTGTCAATGTTACTCAACTGTATTACCAAAATATCAAAAACTGAAAAGGAAACACGAAGAAAATAAAGATTCAAACGATGAAAATACAAACAACGACAAAAACAGTACAAGAGTTGGAAAGCAAAATCGGTGTTCTTGTAATAGCTGTCGAGTTGAAGAGAGGGAAATCGACTGTCTGTGCTGTCAAGAACTTGGAGCGCTAGTCGAAAAAGGGATTGAAGGTATGAATAAACAAACAACTAAAATAATCGGAAATCGTATTATTGTTAAATTACTTGCTTTGTTTATTAATTTATTTTTTACTAAAGCTTGTTTTTACTTGCTGTTGGTGTAAATTAGAATAACATACTATGTACCTTTTACCAACGTTAAACAAAGAATGCACATACATGTTTCGGAAAGTTAGTTTGCTTGCCCGAATACTTCAATATATTTGAGCGTGTTTTTCTTTAGAAATGAGATGTGTAACAGAAAACGAAGAATTGAAGATACTCTGTCTAAACAGAAACGTTCTATGTAATGGTTTGTATGGTTTACACGATTCGAGAGGAGACAACTTAGAAGACAGTTTTTCAAACCGGTAATATATTTTTTTTCCATTTTCAAGTGTTTTCGGATTTTATTTTAGAGAAAGACATTTTGCTATGAATTTAATGATTGTCACAACACTTTTGTATGCTAGCCTTAGTAACATTTTGTTTGTTCAAACTTGAAAATCAACTTTTTTTTATATTTTGTTTTCTGAATAATAAAGGTTCTTAGCATAGCATTACACATGATTTATATAATATTAACTGTGATGAAATACTTGGTGCTTAGTGACTTTTTGCATATTTTAAAACTACAACATATTCTTTTCAAACATCAGATCAATGCGTTTAGCGGCTTACAAGCAGTTTACCTGGTGGGTTCATAGACGGTTGGGGAAAAAAGACGGCGTGTTATATACCATCTTGTGTCATTTGGGAGATAAGAAAAACATACCCTGAAGAAGATGGTGTATATACTTTATACAACGAAGGGAAAGATTAAACATATTTTACATTATAAAGTTAATGAATATATGCATATTTAAAAAATGTTTTCTACTTTGTGTTTGTTATATTAAAACAAGACCTGTGCTTCTCAAAAGCTTCATATTTTTCTGGTTTTTCTTTAGTTGTAATGTGTTTTTTGTTCACAGAGGTGTAAGGTTTCTCTATAAATTCCCTTTTTTCTAAAACCTCGATGGCACGTTTAACCAGACCTGAAAAAAATTTAATGCTACATTAAAGTTCTATTAAGAAAAAATTGAAAACTTTTTTTTGTTTGTTTTCGAACATTTTCTCGTCATGCAAAAGTTTAAATTTATCGGCATTTATGCAGCGATCATAAGAATGTGATTTATTTTCAGTCGTTATAATTATTTAAGTAGCCGCAACACATTTATGTTGTCGGTAGCGATAATTTAATTTTAAACAATTGTCGGTGATTTTATAACGTAAACTAACACTTCGGTAATTATTTTGGAATAGTTATGCGTTTTTTAATTATCGTTCGGATTATAATGGATATTATAATCAGATTGTTCTATTTTTTGTGAATAATTTACATCGAAGCGCGTAGAGATTTGGCGGTGAAATACATTTAAAATATTTATAAATAAGGATTTTAAGAAATAAACAACATCAAGATAATGTTCTAATTTTAAAGACAACACTTAAATCGTAAAAAGCATATTTGCAATTTTTTGCTCTTAATGAATACCAGCAGTAGGTCAATGTTTCAGTTAGACCCCTATCTATGTGCCAAATAAGGTCATAATCACGTGGTCATAATCACGTGATCATATATTTACATATATTCAGCAAC
>JAUZNK010032090.1:0-18634 GCA_035046665.1 Euphysa ruthae
ATATATTTTATTTCACATATGTTTTCCATGAAAATCATTTCTGTAATAGGCAAGTTTGGCCTTTGAGAAACTTTTATTATTCTATAGGTTGACTATATCTGAGGATCCAATAAATAAAGGATGTTTGCACATTTGTTGTGGAAATATCTCACGATCACCATTCATTTTTTTGACTCCTGAAATTTTTTTTAAAGATGGAGAAAAAGTTATTGAGTAATTGCATCACGGTTATATTGTTTTTTAAATTTTTTGTAAAATATTTGTTATTGGGCTAAACTAAATCTAAGTGTAGGCCTAAATTTTTTTTAAAATTCTAATGACCCATCATAGTAAGCACTTGGCTTGCAGAAAAGTAATTTTTGATATTTTTTTGAAAATTTTTTTTATATACTAGTTTGGTGTCTAACACAGATTATTCACTCAGTTTGGGATTAGGGTTTTCTGTTAGTTGACACCATATAGAAGGTAACTGTTCCCTGTTTTACTGGGAAGGGGGACATTTTTTTGTAACTAGGATGGATGGGAAGGCTGCGCAACCAAAACCTTTAAATTAAATTTCCTAAACCGCTTAAAGTGGGCTGCTTGTGCTCTTAAAGATTATTGTGTAGTCTACAAATAATCTTTATGTAGTTATGGTTTAAAGTTTCTAGCCAAGCTTAGCTATCTTATACGATTTTTGTGATATGTTACAAGATATTGTATAAAAGTGTAATGGAAGGGAGAGAGGAGGACAAAAAAAGGAAAACTAGGGATGGTAGATCGTTTTGGGTAGCAAGTCTCCTAGTTTATGATGAAAAGAGCTAGTTCCCAAATTACCTTAAGGTTAGCATTAGGAAGTGTATCGAGCTGCAAAAACTTTTTTCCAACACTTCATCAAATGATTGGGTCTGATGATCATCATCAGATAATGGTGGTGATGTCGGTTAGTGGTGCTGTTAGGTTTTGTTTGTGATAGTGGTGGTGGTAAATTATTAATTCAGCAAAGCTAAACTATTTTTTAATTAATGCAGACGTAATTGCAGCACGATTCAAATATCTTTAGATAATTAGATATTATAAATTAGATAATATTTTTGTATTCAAAATTGCTAGATATTTTAACCTCATCCTCTTATAATTATTATTTGGTTCCAAGATGTGAGTGTCTTCCTGCTTCTTATATTATTCAGATTCTAGCAATGAGTGGGTGTGCAATCACATATATGGAATAAAAAAAAGGTTTTTTTTTGTTAATTTTGACTTGTTAGTGGTTTTGCAAATATTTTGATGTGGAAAGAAACATATTTAGATATTCTTGAGGTTAAAGTTTATGTTTTTTGTTTATTCTGGAATTTTATGGTGCCAAAGTACATTTATGATCATATCAAGGTATTTTTTTGATTTTGATCATCTTGTTTCGTATTGTTTTGATTTTGATCATATTGAGGTATTGTTTTGATTTCTTTTTTTGGTCTGGGTCACAAACTCAAGAAAGAAATTTTTATAGAAGAAAATATGCAAATATAATCGGCATGCAAAAATTTATTTTTTGACTGCTGAAATTTTTAAAAACTTAAATGTTTAAGTATGTCAACTGGGCTATAATTTATTAAAATTTATTACATTTTATCATAAAGCATTTTGCTTTAAAAAGCTTTGCTCACAAATTTTAAGAAGTAAACAATTATTAGAAAAGATAAATTATAGATTTTCAGGAAAATCTATAAAAATAATTCTAAATGGAGTCATGTAAACAAATAAAGTTTTTTCATTCAATAGTAACAACTTTGAGGAGACTAAAAACCACGCGAAAACCTGACCTTTGTAAATGGACACCTATTATACATTCAGCAAAACTACGTGATGGTATGAGCTCTGGAACATTCCATACATTAGGAAAAACACCAAATATGCAAACTTGCGTTGATCTATGCTGTAACATAGAGTTCTGCGGAGTTGCATTTCGATTTAAAGAAACTTGTTATGGTGTAGAATGCAACACTGACAGAAGTTGTGATTCAATTGCTCCTGACCTGAAAATTCAAGCAGAAATTTCCCATGTGCGGGCCGGAAGACAAGCAGGTCAGCGGTCACACATTTAGATTTCTCCAACTTGAAATGCTTTTGTTTTGTTTTGCAAGTATGGAATTTTGCATGTTTAGATAAGCATGTATATAATAGAATATTTTTGCCACCATTTTGTTTTGATAGCAAAATCAGCTAAAATCGCGTTAACTTTTCATACATATTCTGTATTGTTATGTTTTCCTATTTTTACTTAATACGCAATGGCCATCACAAAACTTTTACTAGTATTTTTTTATTTGCATTAAAAAGTTCAAGTACGATTTTAATTTCTATAAAATTAAAATCATTGTATTATTGCAGTTTTGTATATTATATATAAATTTTAAGAAAAAATAATATTTCTTCCAAAACTGTTAATTTGACAAAATTGGAATTAAAAACGCTGGTAGATTAGCCTGGTGTTCTTATTGGAATTTGTTCAGGCTTTTTGTAATTATCATGCATTTGTGTTTTTGTATTCATATGGGAATTTCTTGTGTGCATCTTACATCTGGAAATTTATTAACAAGTCTACTGTTGAAATGGTATATATGGAGTTTACCTACAATATTTAAGCTAAAATAATGAGCCAATGATGAATTTACAAAAATAGAAACAGACTAATCTTTGGTATTAGCTCTAACAAGGCGGATTTCTTCTAATGTCTATACATTTCAAAACTATTTCGCTTCTTTTATTTAGAAGACCTTCTCTTTTAAATGTAATTTAAATGTAATTATTTCTGTTTTTTCCGTACGGTGTAAGTTGTATTGCCTAGATAGCTGTTCATAAGGTGCAAAATTTTTAGAACTTCTTATTTAACCACTGGTGTACCGTTTTGCTTTTTGATACTCTAATATTCTTTGGAGAGCTCTAAGTCTAATTTTTATTTTTCGTTTACGAAGGGTTTTTTTGTGATTTGCTAAGCGTAATTTGAAGGCAGTTTCGCAAAGTTCTATATAATATTTTGCTGCATAATTGTCAAGATTTGAATCAATTCCAAGATTTGATTCTCAATGAAAATATGTAGTAACAATATAATTTTTAGCTATGTTGAAGTTTGAGATAGTTTTAGGAAGTACTGTTTCTTATATTTTAGGCACCTCGACTTCCTTGTAAAAATCTTAAACTATTGTTTGAAAATATACTGGTAATTTTTCTTTCGGATATTTGGATATTAAAAATAACAATAAGTTATAGAATTCTAAAGATTGATGTAAATACTTCCTTAGTTTAAAAAGTTATCGATAGTTTGAATTAGAGCGCCAATCACAAAGTGTGACTTTTTTTTATGTAATATCAGCAAGATGTAAAGGCTAGATTTATTTCGATAAAAATAAACAAATCACTTTTTTAAGCATGCTATGAAAATCAAGATTAAAAAAGAAAATGTTTTATACAAAAATAAAATAATTTTTGGATCATCTAGCACAGTTTTGAGAAAAAAACTTTAATTTAAGTCATCAGTCATCTCTCAATAATAAATATATCAATAGCATTTTAATAGATTTTTTCAAAAAATCTTTTTTTTTTCTACTGAGCCGAAATGTGATTTTTTTGGACATTTTTTGTCTGTTTGAAATGATTCAATAACTTTATTTCCAATTTATTTATTTCTTTAAAATTTCAACGATTCAAATTTTTTCAAATTTTTTGGTGTAATTAGTTCTTAAAGTACATATTTTAAACCATAAAACTGCTTGTTCAAAATTCACTGAAATTTTTGCAAATCTTCTACGCATTCTTTTTAGTAAATTTTCAAAATTAAACATACCTTGATTGAATAAAATTTCTGCAAAATCTTAAAGTAGTCCCTTAAAATTTTAATTTCTTTTATTTTAAGGGGCTTTAAGTGCTTTTCTTGTTAATTTATAATTTTTTGATTTTAATTTGTTAAATATTTGCACTGGTAGGTTTGCAATGATAACTTTTCATTTTCATCTGCATGCCCAGCAAACGCTCTTCTTTTTTATTATAAATTTTATTAAAATTATAAATAAATAAACTATAAATTATAAATATTTTATTAAAATACTGCAATTATTGTTAATACAGTTCTTCTAAATTTTAGTTATGGAAAGTTTTAACAATATGACTTTATAGTTATTTTATTGTAGAATAAAAATCGATATAATCTGCTGCTTTATTTCCAGTGAACCTTACTGATCTAGAAAGAGCTGGAAAATGTCAACCGAGTGTTATATACAAAGAATACACCCTAAAAGGCGGCATCAACGCTGGTACGTATAAAGATGTCGGTGGTGTAAGTACAATGGAGGAATGTCAAAATAAATGTTGCGAGTTTCCAGCATGTGATTTAGCTTTTATGTTAGCAGGTAGTTGTTATTTAGTGGGGTGTTATGATCAAAAACAATGTGCAATGCAACCTGCTAAGGAAAGCAAATTTCACCCAATGATTTCTTATGTTACCAGATGGAATGGTGAAGGTGTTAAACATACTGGTAATCATATTACATTATACTTACATATTATTTGCTTCGAAGAGCCAGCTTCCTTGGAAATATTTTTGTAGAATATCTATGCTTTAAAAGTTTTTAACTAATTATATAATAAATTACAAAAATTATAATTTTCAAAATACTACAAGCAAATACATAAAAATTTAACAACAATTAACAATTTGTTTTCCAATAATTTTATGGAAAATAATTGCCTGCATAAAAAATTCTAATCAAATATAATAATAAAAAAAATTGGTTCCGGATTTAACTCAAAGAGTTTGTTGGTTATTTTATCATTATGGTTTTTATTAAGAACATACATTTGCAAACTTTTGGCATGTTATCTCAATACTCTGTTTGTAACATGGTTCTTTATTTTATGTCTTTAATCCTTTTGAAATTATGCACCATAAGGTTACTGTGTTGATTTGACAGTTATATGTTGTTTGAATTATTAAAAAATATGCTTTTAATAATTCTGGTGACTAAGCTTAAAATAGAATTTGTGAACCTCTTTTTTAGTTCTCCTTAAAGAAAAAGGAATTCTAAATGTCTGTCTAAAAATGGAGCCAAGGATTAAAGTTACACTAAAAGGCGGTCTTCAAGCTGGAGAGTTTACCGATGTGGGGAAAGTTACAAATCTTGCTCAATGTTATGATATTTGCTGTCAACAAGAAAAATGTAGCCTTGCTTTTATGTTGGGTCAAAATTGTTTCAGTGTTATTTGCAAAGAGAACTCTGGATTATGTGACACTATACCTGCTCAGCCTTCAATATTCAATCCACAAATTGCATTTGTTACAAAAAGAGAAAGAGATGATAAGAACATTGCGACTAAATCAAGTAAGTTTTTTAAATTTATTTTTTTAGTATACTAGTAAACAAGGGAAGGTCTTTCTAATTCCCTAATGTCAATTCTTTCTTCCATTAGCTTTTCTGCATCATTTTTTCTAAATAACTGTAATTTTCTTAAATTTGGTTTATTTTTCTTCATTCAAATTTTTCATAAACCTTGTGTATCATTCTTGTTCTAGGATCACATCTATTTTTTAAATATGAAATTTTCAATTTTCTCTGAGAATTCTTTTTCAGATTCTGCCAAAACATTTCTCTTCTCTAAATCTTTGCATCCTTTAAGTTTGTGTTTTATTTAAACCTTTTTAAAAAATTATCTCACCTTTCATTGCATATTTTGAATTATTTTTATGGTGCTAACTTGCAATAACTTAAAAATATTTAAACATTGGCACGCTTTGTGTTTTAATCCATCTATTGTCAACATGAAGAAAGAAATGGTTAATTCAGTTTGATAGAATGTTATTGTTTTTATGTTTCTTGTATTATTAATTCTTGTTACCTTATTAGCGATTGGGACTGTTGCACTGAGTAAAACACATTGATAGCACATTAAAGGGTCAGTAAGGAAATTATTCAAGGCTATAAGCAGTTTCTTGCTGCATTTATTGCTACAATGACAGGCAAAAATCGGAATCCATAGGATTGATTATGAAATCAGATAAATTCACTGCGTTACTTAATTTTGTTCAGAATTATAATCACTACAATACTTGTCATAGCAAGAATCCGTTCTCCAAATTTGCATTCAAAACGACTTTTAACTTTTATTGTAATTTTATTCAAGAAATTAAAGAGGCTTTAAATCAAACTACATTTTGGATTAAATTGCAAATATTTCATCATCAAAAAATCCTGGTTATGACAGAACTTGAAAGTGCAAAAATGATAAATTGAAACGATAAGAACAATAACCCCCAACACCGCAACACCTTCTTACCTACCAATTGTCTGCGTGAAGTCCAGGATTTGACAGGCAAGTTACAAATAAATGCTGTTTTCAATGGTGTACATTTATTCGATTTTATGTGTCGTGCACTGCAAACCCTGTACTTTTTAGTTGATCTTGGATCCTTACTTCCTTCAACCGATTGTTTTTGCCACGGAAAATATCATCCTGTAAGGCGATCTGGTTAGTTATTGCCTGGTTCACAAATTATCAAAGCAATTGAATCATGCAAGAATGACAAATATGGAACTTAAGCGTTACCAGTGTGGTGCTGATAAACTTTTAGGGCATTTAAAGTTATTTGAACTTAACAGCTAACTTTTTGTATCATTTGTATGACTTTATATTGCATGAAATTGTTAATGAACGTGGTCGACTCCTCTTATGCATATTGTAGCTCTATACTATTGTCGGTTTATATATCTTATTTCCTTCGTAATGAGTTGATATTTGGATCATATTTGGTGAGTAGCATGTTGATAACATGTGCACAATTTTTTGCTGATTGCCAGAATTATCTTTTGACGCATGATATTTTGTTGCAATCAATATGTGTTGTCCTGAAAACTCGTTCGTCCACTTCTCTAGCTGATTATTTGCTACCTCTTTTGAAAGAAACTATGGTTGGTTCTGAGGGTGCCATATAAGTGTCTGGAGTGGTCTAACAAAAATTATGTTAATGGACTGGTGTAGAAGTTGTCAGTAAAAAGAATGTGTCCTTTATTTAAGAAGGGCTCTCGATGGTTGATATGTCACTGTGTTGGTCTTCCTCATGAAACATACATTAGTTGTAATATACAAACAAATCTTATGTTATACCATTAGAAGTTGTCAGTTGATATATTTTGATACCAAACCATGCAGATTTGGTTCTTATGAACTACTTGAAGACATTTTTTGAATAGTGCTAGTGACTCGTCCACGCTAAGATACTTTCCAGGGCTATAAACTGTTCTTAATCGAGCTCATGCTGTTTCTAAGAAAGAACATGTTTTTTGAGGTCTATCCCTGTTTTCATCATTAGTGTCATAAAAAGAGTTTATTTCCATTGAAATGTATAAATTTCAAAATCAAATAAAACTGGTAATAAAACTGGTAATAAAAATGGCGGTCCAATTTAGACAATTGGTAAACCAATAGTTACAAATAGATGGTTTATGCACAATTTCCATAAACATGACTAAGGTAAAGAACTTTTTAACTCTGGAACAGTGACATCTGTCCATTTATTTACAAAGGTATTTTCGCTTTTTCTGGATGATTATGTTGATATGTATTTGCAAATCGGTTGGTTTCATTTACAATGTGCTCCATAATTTCATCAATTAGATAGAGTTCAACAAAATTTAATGCAGTGGCATTATGTCTCATTCTAATCTTGAGACCCTCAATATAAGTAAACAGAAAACAGTCACTTTCAGACATTTTGACTGATTCTACCTCAACTTTTTCCCATTTCCATTCAGCAACTTGAATGTTTTTGCCTACAGCTGGATTATTGTCACCATGAACATTGATACCTCTTCATCTCCAACCACCTAGTTCACGACTGCGGGCACCACGTCTATGACCACGGGTACCATGTCATCTGCCACTGTGTGCATCACATCAAAGATAACAACTTGGTTTTCAGCGTGATCCCCATCATTGTTGTCATTGGCTTGATTAGCACCACCTCTAACATTTATTCTTCCAAGGCGAACATCATTTGTCCAAAGAAATTTTGAGGAATCTCCTCTTGTCCGTACTTCCTGTGGTTGTTATTGAAAGAGGCATTATTTCTTCCTCATCATCTGCAGTGCTGCTGCTTTCCCTTTCATAATAACTACTTCCATCAGTAGAAACTCGGTTGGTTTGTTCAGAAAAATCTGGAATGCCTAAGTTTTTAAACTTGTAATGCTAAGGATTTACTGAATATTTCTGTACGTTTCTTTTTGTACGAAGGAATTTTTGTACTCTTTGATTTTAGATCTTATACACTTGCTGTTTTTATAAACTGGGTAGATAATGAAATGTATTCAACAAAGCCAACATATATATTGAACTAGAAAAAGTATTTAAACTGTGTTTGTCTTCTGATTGTATAATTATCCAGATGATTTTGTAAAAATTTTCTATTATATAGGTATCCCCAAATCAGCACCAAATAAAGCTACTACTGGCATTACAGGTATATGTCCAAGAACAAAAGTATTTGATCACATGACTCTTAAAGGTGGTGTTAATGCTGGTGCCTATAAGGATCACGGTAAAGTGAAAGATATGGAAATCTGCCGTAGAATATGTTGTGAGATGACACAGTGTCACGTGGCTTTTATGTTAGGAACTAATTGCTTTTCTGTTAAGTGTACAAATGTTGATTCTTGTCGCGCACAGAAAGCCAGACCTTCTGCTTATAACCCAAAGGTATGATAAAAATATATAAAAATATAATACAAAATGTTTCATACTCAGATCAGCTAATTGATATTGTTTTCATTATTCAAATATATTGTTCTTGAAATTCTTATTTTTTTTAACTTATATGTAGCTCAGTATGAATTCTAATTTAGTCGGTTTACCGCTAAATAAATGAACCTTAAAGTGATGAATTAAATTTTCCTATTATTTATAAAAATACCATTTTAGGTTAAGTGATACTTTTGGAAATTAAATTGTTTCTCAGATTATTAAACTTGAAAGTCTACTAATTATAATTGAGGTAGAATTATGTTAACTTTTTTTTCTGTAACCTTTTAAACTTTGGATTAGAATAGTAAGATATTATCACATAACCTGTAGAGCAATACATGAATATGACTTAAAAATGCATATAAATTAATGGCTAATAGCTAATTTTCATGTGCTGGGAAGTTTTCAACTGCGTTTATCTAAAACAGAGAGAGAATCTCACTTTCAGTTTAGTTGTTTTTGCCACAAATGGCTTCTTTTTTTTCTACTCAATTTCACACTGTAAATATGAACTTGCAAAACATTTAGGGGACAATTTATGGCGTGTTATTCCATAATATTTATAATATATGTAAACACATGTAAGCATATTGGTACCAAATTAGAAATGAAAAGTTTTGAATATAACTGATAAAAGAATATATTCTAATTATTCTACTAATTTAAAACAAAGTATTTTTAAATTTTTGAACCCAGTCGTACACATATTTTTTAAAAAAAAAGACAATTTAGAAATCAAATTTAAGGAGAACATACAACTTTCGTATATCTCCCCAAAGAACACACAACTTTCGTATATCTCCCCAAAGAGCCAAAAACAAATGTCATAATGTCACGATTTTAATTATCTTAAATTCAAATGTGATGGGAGTGCATGCATCGTATACCTGCATCATACATGCATGGGAATACATTTCGTTCAGCAAGAGAAAGCTCTTGCCACATACTTTTTTGGTGAACTATTAAGAAATCTAAATAATATGTACCAAATTTTCTGTTAAAAATCTTTCGTCCTAAAAATTTGAACACTGTGTGGGCTAGATTTATGGCCTTCTAACCAATTAATAAATCTATGATTTTCACTAGATTTCTTACATCCGTAATGTAAGTTCTAATAAACTGCTACGTAGTGGATTTCCAACACAAAATGCAACCACCTTAGCTAACCTACATGCTGCAAATAAGCTAGATACTCCACAGCAAATTCAAACATCTTTGTTAACAAATCTTAAAGTTCCATCTCCACAGATCAAGGCAGTGGGCTCCATACCCTTAAAGAAACCATTTGTACAAGGTATTTTTGGTCAACCAAGTGGCATAATATATCCACCTGGTGTTATCAATTTTCAACAAACAAATGCAGTCCAACAACAAAATAACCAGCTTCCTGTTAAGGCAAATATAGGTTTGTCATAGTTATTGTTCTGACAGGAAGGAAAATAATGCATCTTTTAAGTATTTAAAGGCTTTTAAACAGCTTGAAAGCTAAAAATAAAGTGTTATATATATTCTTGATCCCTAAGTATAGTGTTAGAATGTTGCAAAACATTTGCTTGAACTTCTGTATTCTCTTTCAAGTTCTTTAGGCAAAAAACAAATATCTTGACATTTTTTATAAATATGCCCGTGGTTTTTGGCCTAAAAATGATAATTTTTTTTTTTTTCATTTTCGTTTTTATAAATTTTCAAACTTTGTGGAGAAAAGCTGTTGTGTTTTGTACTATGCCCAAATATTATAATTTTATGTCTAAAAAGATTTAAAATTTTTTTTCAAAATACGCCAGTTGCTTTTCTTTTTAATTTTGCATCAAGTTAGGAATATAAAAGCATCCTTTTGGCTCATGTGTTGATATATTATGTTTTCAAGTACTTGGCGAAATATAGTATATAATTATATTAAAAATTTGGTTATATTTCTCTTGAAATAATTAAATTTTAAGAATATTCCTTGAAATTAGAGAAACATGAAGGGAATCCTTTGACTAATATGTGAGCTGTTCCTGAATATTTCAAAATATTTTAGTTGTAGAGACACTTTTTTTTTATAGTTTTATTAAAATCTGCTACTCTCTTTTTATTTTGATTTTGCTTCGCTTACGGTTATTTGCTTGAAACTTTCTATTGCTGATTTTATCACTGGTTCCAATATATAATTTAGGTCTGAAATCAGCATGTTGTATTTACGTTTTTTTCTTTTTATTTGTCTTGAAGTTAAAACGGTATAAAAGGTAATTTTTAACCCAGTTTCGGTTCAAAAAGGTTACATGTGATTATTTTGGCATTTAGAAATTGTTTGAAAATTTCATTGGGGTCAAGTTGATGTTCACTCTAAAATTGAAGGTTTTTTTTTTTTTTTTCAAGGATTTAAATGCAGACTGTGACAAAATTTTATTTGATGTTTCCTGAAATAAGTTTGTTTCTGATTATTTTAGTGTATTTGTTTTTTAGAATTTTTTTCCTAAACAAGTCAAATTTCATGTAAAAGTTTTTCCATTTTAATCATAACATTAAGATATTTTATTATTCTCTGTTAAAAAAAATATTAAGCTTGAGCCATTGAGCTTATAAGGGCATGGATAAATAAGGTTTTATGATTGTTTTGCATTTTTCTGTTTTCATCAACCTCAACATAAATGCCAGAAAATCTATGGCTCATCAATAATCAAGTTTTATTATTTTTTATTTATTTTTTTTTTGTTACTGTAAATCGCAGGTCCATCAAGTTTAATTGCTTTAATAAGTAAAATTTAGGTTATTTTGTAGCTTTTTACATGTAATTAATAATAGTGTAATTAGCAATTATTAATTGAATATTTCTGTATTTCTAATATCCTATATACCGATGAAGTTGCGGAGTTAAAAAAAGGTAATACATACATGTGCTAGATTTTTCCTTTTTTTCAAAACTGTAATAGTTTTCATTTTATCATGATTTTTAACAAATTTATTGTTTTTAGTTACATCACAGAATGTCTTACCTATGGATCAACCCTTTGAAAATTACCCCTCACCTTTGATAAAAACATCACATTTAGTAAACAAAACTAATCCAGCAGAAGTAGGACGCAACATTTCAATACCTTCTTCTATAATCCAATCTCTTGCTAACCCCGAACCCATAGATACAAATTCCAATATTCTTGCACCACTAAAAAGCAACACTTATGCTCAAAAAACTGATAACGCAATACAAACAAATGACAAGACTCTTGCAATAACAAAGAATATTAGTGTGACCCTCTCAAAAGAGCAATTATTAAAAAATGCTTTAGAGCCTAAAGATGAAGGACTGATCCATGCTGTTGATTCTGCTACAAGTGGTATGCTTGCAGAAAATCTGACAAGAACTACAGAATCCAAGTGTAAATTGGGAGAACTGCAGCGCAATGTAACGTTGAAAGGTGGACGTACATCAGGAGATTTTGTTGAGCTTCGTGGTTTAAAAGATATAAACGAATGTGTCGATAAATGCTGTGACGACCCTGATGAAAAATGTAATTTAGCTTTCATGCTTGGAAACAGTTGTTACTTAGTAACATGCAAAAATAGAGACCTTTGTGAGACTGTGCAAGCTCCTCCTACTAATTTTAATCCTCTAGTACAAACAGTTCGTAGTGTAAAGGAAGATCCAACTACAACCATTCGTAAGTGTTTAAATTAATTTATGACTTGTGGCTATTTCATTACGAAATGATCCTTGAAATAAAAACTTCCAAATAATTTCATCATTTTTTAAGAAGTTGTCATAACTTGTCATGTTCCAAAATCCAAAAATACTTTCTAATAATTGCACTAAATTAAGGAGACTCATCTTGGTACAGTGAAATACAGTTTTAGTGCTAGCTTGAAGCAATTGGGTATGTTAAAACATATTGTTATACATTGGTAAATTGTAATATGTTTGCATTTAAATTCAAATCAGGCAGAATTTCCAAGATATGCAACATTCTTACTTCAAAAGGAAAAAAGTATAGGTCCTTTTTACGAATATTTATATTAGGTTGTTAGTATTTCTATATATATGTGCCTTGTTATGATAGCATTGCAGATTGTTATGATAGCATTGCAGATTGGATTGCAGATCAAGTAATATTAATTCAGCGTTGGGATTAAATTTTATTGTCACTACATTGAAAATTCTAATGGGCCAAATATTAATCAAGATCAACTTGTTTTTGATGAAATTATTTATTTGGTACAGTTTTTTTTCACCTAACCTGATTGTCTGGGGAAATAAAGGTCTTTGTAAGGTTTAGAACAGAGAAATGCAGCCTTAAGATAAATAAACCTTTGAGAAAAAATCAGTAAGCTTAAAGTTATGGCTTTTGAGGAGAATTAAAATTAGTTAAACCAAGTGATATTCATTAGGAAAATCTAAATAAAATCTAGGTCATGCCTGTGAAAAATAAGATAAGGCTTTGTAGGTAATTTATGTAGAGCTTTGTGGGTAATTTATGTAGAGTTTATGTGAATGTTGTAAAAGCTTAGGCTTCAAAGAAATTTTAACTTTGCTATAAAATATTGCTAAAAAATGGTAAGGTTTTGTGGTATTCTATTGCCATTCCATGTTTTTGCTGAAATAATAATTTTGTCAATTTTTATTTTGTAAATTATAACATTTTGTGCGTACACTTTATGTTTTTGCTCAAAAAGATAAGGTTTTGTAGATAACCTGTGTACACTCCATATTTATGCAAAAAGAATGAGGTTTTTTTTTGTTAGTTGATGTTCACTTCAAGTTTGATGAAAAAAATAAGATTTTGTGGATAAAATAAATTTTTTTGCTGAATTTCATTTGGTATTGTATTGGGTTTTGTTGTTTACCTACACTTAATTTTTGTGCTAAAGAGGGGTAAGTGTTTGGTAGATCTACTTACAATTCATGGTTCTAATAGAAAAACGTTTTTTGTTGTAATTCACATTTATGATAAAAACGGTATAAGGTTTTTTAAGAAATATATATTATGCCAAATTTTTCTTTGCTTGAACAGGATTACGTTCATAGTTTTTGAGGGATTATTTCAAAATACCTGCTTTTGATAAGTAAAAATAATAAAATTAATTACTGCAGTTAATGCACATTCTAAGAGAAATATATAGTTTATGTGCAAGATAATATCTATGAGGTTTTCTGCACTAATTTTACTGTCTTCTTTTGAAAATTTACTTGTCATCTAAAAATTTTTTTGAAATAGATCATTAAAACTTTAATCTCGTGTTGAATTAACATAAATTTTAATTTTTTCTTGAGAATTAATAACCTACAAAGAAATTCTGTTTGAGAATTATATATATGTTATCTTTTTTAGCTATTTTTTCCTCAATGCTAATTGAGTTTTAAATGTTGAGAAAATGTTTCTAAATGTTGCTGGGATATTTTTTTTTTGGAATTTTTATTGGATTTTTGTTAAAATTATTGGTTTTTAATTTGCTTTGACATTAGTTGTTTTTCTTTTTTAATGTTTAAGAAAAAACTAGCTGAACATAAGGTACAGTTCCACAAAATTATAATATTAATACTATTAATAATGATAATATTAATAATAATAATAACAATAATAATAATAGTCGTAAAAACTGACTTCAAAAATTTTAGAAAATTAGATTATAAGCAAAAGGCAACCATACAATGGATCTATCAGAGTAACCAACTGAATTTACAAATACACTGCCTAGATTCTGATTAGAAAATTTTATTATTCACTAGCTGATTGCATTTAAAACAAGATATTCTGACCATTCTGACTTGAAAATAGAATTAAACATTTTAAATATGACAAGTAAATATTTTTGCTTTACAATGTTTAATTATTTATTATTATTTTTAATTACTTTAATCGCAAATAAATATTGAGAAAAGCTAAACAACTATTTGTCATCATCATCATGATTTGCATGATGATCATCATGCAAATCATGATGATCATCATGCAAATCATGATGATCATCATGATTTGTCATCACCATCATGAAATTTGCAAAAAATTTAAGAGTTTTTATTTTTTCACTTATTATTTAAAAAACATTTTTGCATTTAAAAAAACCATTTAAAAATTTTTTTTTAGTCCAGATATATTTTTATTCAAGGGGTCCATTAGTCAATAGCAGCGTTTGTTTATTCCGCAAGTCTCAAAGGTCATAGTTAAAAATTAAGGAGAGTGATATTATTTTTAGCTCCAACCATGACAACAACAACATCAACAACATCAAAACCATCTACTACTGTCGAACCTGATATAGAAAGCTCAGCTGTTGAACCTGCCTCTACCCCTGCTGTCAAAACGAGTCCAAAAATAAAAAAACTCAAGCAGAAATCATGTGTAAGTCAACCTATAGTTACAGAGAAATCCATACGTGGGGGAAAAAAGTCTGGGAAATTTAAAATTTTCAAAAATGTTAGTGATATGCCTACGTGTATTGATAAATGCTGTGCACAGAAAAAACAATGCGATGTTGCATATATGGAGGATGATAAATGCTATAGTATACAGTGTTCAAAGAAATCTGCGTGTACAGCTGTTGATTTGCGAGATTCTGATGTGAATCCAACCTTTGCATACATGGATCATTTCTTAGAAAAAGTTGATGAAGAGGAAGCAGAGGAAGAGAAGTCAACAGGTAATATTGTATTTCCACATTCAGATGCAGTTTTATATTATTGTCCTAAATTTTTCATGTCTTTCACAATTTTGGATTGAAAATGAAAATTATTACTTCAATTTGAATATTTTTCTATTTTTTCTTTTTATTAAATAATATAGCACAAAAAAATTCTATCTGGAATGTGTTAGAATCTTACTCCAATGAACCGAGGACCTGAAAAATTCCAGGTATGTTTATTTGCTCCCTTGTTCGCCCATAACGCTTTTTTTCAGTTAATAACTTGTCAATTAGTTTATGTCATGATATTAATTGAATATAAGGTAGGTCTATATATTTTGTAGTTAGTAATATAAGCCTTTAAAATGATTTAGTGAATACTTTTGAAAATTAAATGACCACAAAGAAATATTTTTAACCAACATGTATGGCCATTTTGTCAAAAACTCTTTTTTAGGTACTGGGCCCAAATGTGATCAATATTTTGACCGAAAGTATCGTTTTTTTTTTACGTGAAGTCAGGGAACCATTGAGGGCTTCTTTTGATGTAATGGTGTAAACATGTCTTGGAAGATAATGTATATTATTCATCCTGAGAAATATCATTTTGAAGTTGTTTTTTCTGTTGTCAGATAAAAATATGCCTTCGTTAAATCGCCTTCAAACTTTTTTGCAAGTAAGAAAACACTATTGGATAATTATCAAAATACTCCCATTAAAATAGAATGAATTAGCTTTAATACTCTTAAATAAAAAGTATAGTATTACTTTTGGTGTTTTACACATTTTTTTAATCAAGCATTTTCATTGGTCACCGCTATAGCAACTGCCATCAAAAGAACAAAAAGCAACTTAATAGAACAATATATTTTAAAGATGTTCATTCGTTGGTTTTAACAATGCTATCATTTTTAATTGGGCATTTTTAAACAATGGGTAAATCTGCATTATTGAATAATAAGATGTTAATGGCAAAAATTTTATTAAAAATAACTAGTGGGAATAGGTCAGTTGTTAAGGCTTCGAACTGCAGATTGAAAGGTTATGAGCAAAGAAAAATTTGCATAAAGGTTTTATTTTGAAAATTTGTGTTCTAGGCACCTTTTAATGATCCCGAGCCGATATAATTTATGATTTTTAGCATTTTTCTTGCAGAATGTCAAATATTATTTCTTCCATAAGAATTAATACCAGGATATAACATTAAAGTTTCAGCAATGCGCTGGTAATATTTCGACGAAGCTTTATTCCAACGAAGGATTAATAGCCTTAGTTTTATGCAATCTAAATCTGATTCAAAATTTTAAAAGCAAATTATTTTTAACTCCGCTTTTAAAGATTTGGCTCATTTATGTGGTGAAATAAAACATTTTTTTAAATGTTTTGTATACATATTTTTAAAGTTTTACAGCTCTAAAAATTTTTTTTGTTTAGAAGAAATTTCATAAAAGCTTGTTGAACAACATATTAAAGAAAAAAGTTTAGAAGTTGTGTTAAATAAAATTTGAATTTTGATTAAATAATCAAATATTTCAAATAGAACTGAATGAATGTTGCTTTGTTTGACAAAAAAAGTTTTTTTATTTATGTGGATCTCAAAATCATTTACTTGAGGAAAATGATTATGTGGTCACACTTTCCGTCTTAAAGTACCACAAGGTTCAATCCTTGGACCTTTGTTCTTCATCATTTCAACAAATCAACAAACATTCTCTGTCAATGTAAGATCATTGAGTATGTTGAAGACACAGTGCTGTACATCTGACATGAAGGCATAGTGGTAGTTGAAAAACTTCTCAATGTTGACTTCAGTGACATATGTAATTGGCTCAAAAAGAACAAACGGATTTTCAACTTAAAAAAGGTAAAAGCTAAACTCATGGGCACTAATGCAAAATTAAAAAAGTTGAAAGACAACTCAATCAAAGCTGAACACTAAGGATATTTGTTAAACATGGCAACTTCTTACAAATATCTTAGTTTACATGTAAATAAAAACCTAAACATGTCTGATCACTTATCGAGAGCTATCAAGAAAGCCTCCAGTCGTGTAAATCTCCTTCCTCGGATCCGTTTCATTAAAAATCAAAGCTGTTTCTATATACCGAGCGATAATTTTACCAACTCTTTTGCACTGCCCTATCACTACTACAGCATGTCTGACAAACATCAACTGGGACCATATTACCCGATTGGAATAAAGTTATTTTACTATGCAGTTTATCATTATTACGTTTAACAATTTGAAATTGACCATTACTCTGTTATTGCATTATTTGCTTCCAAACAGTGGGTTAGTGTCCCAATCACGAGTTCAATGTTATCCATTCGATACTCATCGTTTTTGTAACACAATTGTGCCACTTTTCTATTCTGTATTGTCTATAACTTTATAATCATAATTTTTCATATTTTATACTAATTTATTTATTTTTATCCTTGCAGGACTCTTTTGATAACAGTATTTTGATATATTTTGAGTATAGCTGATAGAATTTCCTACATTTTATAAATATTTGTTAATAGTAATAATAATAATGAAAATGTAGGACTTAAATTAAACCTTTTTTATAGACCTAGATGTGACTGAAGACAGTGCTTGCTTGAATGTTGAAATAGCTAAAAATAAAACATTAAAAGGAGGCACAAAAGCTGGTAAATTTCATCCTATGGGTAAAAAGACTATGAAGGAGTGTATTACAGGCTGCTGTGATAGACCTAATTGTGACATAGCTTATCTGTTAAATGAACATTGTTATGCAGTAGAATGTACAGATGTAAAACTTTGTCAAACAACAGGTGGTCCTTCAACCACGGGTGATAGTATACAACTTGCTTATATGAATAAAGCTGGTTTAGGCGAAAAACAAAGAGGTACTGTGATTTTGTAGCTTTAGTATTACTAATTTATTTATTTATTTTTTTTTTTTTTGTTTATGTAGATTAATAAATAAATGCCTAATTCCAATTAAGTAGGGTCATAACATTTAAATCTGGAAATGCTCCCTATTCAGCCTTGAGGCCTTGATTAAAATAAAGAATAAATTGAAAAATTACATATATGATTTTGGAACTTTTTGAAGTAGAGTATGTCGGAAACAAAAGCTACTCATTTCTGAGCTGAAATATGATCTTCTAGAGCAATAATAATGCAATGGTTTTAGTTTTACCATTTTTTTCATTAGAAAAAAGATTGCCCATTTGTGCCCATTTGTGCCCATTTGTGCCCATTTGTGAAAAGTCTTTTGCACTGTTAAAAATGGTTAAAAAA
>JAUZNK010032101.1:0-18633 GCA_035046665.1 Euphysa ruthae
ATATATAACATAGAGATTGATTAAGCCGAAGCAAAGAACAAAATAAAAAATGTTAAAAAAAGAAAAAAAAGTTTTTTTTTGCAGAATTATAAAATCGTTTAAATACTTTCAATTCTAAAATTTTTTATTTTATTCTATTCTGTATCTCCTATCACAGAGAAATTCTTATAGTTAAGGGTAATTTTAGGATAATTACCAATTTCCGGCAATTTTTTTTTAAATAACTCACTTCCTTCAAGAGTTGAAGCCACTACTAGGTAGGTAGCTAAAGAAGAGTTAAAACTCCAAACTTACTTTGCACCAAAGTGCTTCTCATACGCTGAGTGTGCCATACCCGGATTTGAACCTATGATATTTTGGTTGGGAGTCAGACGCTCTACCAACTGATCTATCGGGGTATAAAGTTTCATAAAATTGCAACGAACATTTTTACATCCTAAATATTTCTTTAAAACATCGTTTTATTTATTATTCTTTTATTAATTTTTTTTTTTTTTCTTTTTTTTTTTTGCTAGTCATCTAAAAAAAATTCCTAGCAACAAGACTTCAAGATGGGGAACATCAAAAGTTTAACAGCTATTCTTTAAAAGAAATGAAGCGGTTTTGAGCTATGTGATCCCCATCCAAAGCATAAGACGAGTTTCGTCCTTGTCAAGACTTTAAACAGAGCAATTCTTGGGCCACCTTTACTGCCAAAAGGACCACCATGTAAAATCTAGCAAAGTAATCTGCTTCCATGCCACCCTCATATAATTGTAGTATAAGACTCTTTTTTCTCTATTATGAAAATATCTGTAATCAAGTTTATATGGATGAAAAATCTCTGTTTATTAATCTACCTTTTAATGATATGTATATGTTTTCTAAACAAAGATCACCGTGGTAATGGTGTTATTCAACCTAGTTTTCTTATCCTGTAAGTTCTGACTATAAATTGATTTCACCTTAAGTTTTGCTGCGCCTTTGGTGCAAAATTATATATTTGGAGGAAAATTCTAATATTTTTTAGATTTAAAAGTTTGTAATTTTTCTGAATATATTTATGACGTTTGCTTTGTTCGCTTAGCAAGATTATGGTAAAATGTTGCCTCGTCAGTCTGCGACCTAATGTAACCTCAACAGTCTATAACCTAATATTACCTCAACAGTCTATTACTTAATGCTAGCTCAACAGTCTGTAACCTAATGTTACCTTAACAGTTTGTATCCTAATGTAACCTCAACAGTCTGTAACCTAATGTTAACTCAACAGTCTGCAACCTAATCTTATGTATATCATTAATTTTTAGTTTGATGCAAAACTTTTTTATTCAGTAGTATTGGTCATCATGAAAAGACAATGTTTTTTAGTACAAACTTTTGCGTAGGCAGTTGATAAAAATTATTTAACACCTAGTGCAGGTAGACAGGTAAATAGCTAAGTAGCTGTAGCTCTATTTGTATTAGAATAAGTATTTAGCACCTAGAATGTAGTCCTTCGAGCCCCAACATAACTTCAACATTAATTGTAAAATGTGTCTAATTTTTACAAGCGTATTTCCCATAAGTACCATATATTAAAGGAAACCCATTTGTTTTTAGACTAACAATTTGATTCGTTACCATTAGTAGCGATATCCACCTCTTTATATCAATCGAGATAGCGTCTGTTGTGTACTTGTTACAGATATTATAGATAACATTTTATAATTTCTGAACCGTTGCTTATTCCCTATATTACTTGTATGTTAGCATTATCGATATTACATCATATAAACATGATCACGAATGCTTAGAAAGCTAAAAAAATTTCATAATTTTTTTTATTTATTTATCAATTGATCACCATAAGCGTAAACCTTTGATAAATCCAAAAATAAAATAACAAGCTTTGTATTATGGCCTAGTGATTTTAGTAAGTTTTGATGCGAAAATTGTTTGCTATGTCCAATATTGTTTTTAAAATCCACAGAAGATGGAAAAATTTTAAAAAAATTAAATAAATTGGTTAAGAGTAATTCAAAAAATTCAGAATAATACGTTGAAAGTTTGACTTTTGGAGCGCATCAAAAAAGAATTGTGTCCCTTAATCTGAGTGAGCCTATGGTTCCAGTTTGATTCACATCAACGTATACTTGCTTCCGGGTCAGCAGATGGCAGAAACACCTCCATTGTTTGTGCCTTTCTTAAAACAGATTTGGTAAAAAGAAATCTAATAGAGTAAACAAGAAGATTGATTTAATCAAAGTATCAACTTGTAAAGCAAACAATAAGGGTGGTCCAAAGACTGGTTTTTAGATGAAGGCATACTTACAATGCCAATGCTCAGATCAGTGAGTATTCTAATAAGTATGATGTTAGTTCTCATGATAATAGCGAATATAGCGCACATTTTGAAGGTATCTGGATATTTGAGATTCCTTGGTTTTTCCCTTACAAATAGCTTTATGCGGCTTTTTCTTCTGTAAATTTCTAATCTGATTTAAAAAGAACCATTTTACAATGAAAAAGATTTATGACACAAAAGCATTAAAGATAATCGTAACAAATACTGTTCGTGTGGATTTAGATGCGATTATTCATATATAATCCAAGAACAGCCCTTTTGTGGCGCATGCTAAATATTGACGAAAGAATTAGGTAATCTAGAGCGAAGAGTTGAATAACAATTTTTAAATGCCATTTTATGTGCTGCTAAATGCTTGTCAGTCTTTAAGAAGGAAGATTAAATTAAACGGAGTGATAATAAATTGATTGTTTAAATCTGCGATCTAAAGTTGCAGAAGCGCGATTAACTCTCAATAGCAAATTCGGTCTGTCCAACCGAAGTAATTAACAGCAAAACGTCACTTGGATAAAAAATGGCCTAGCTCAGTTACAACTTTCTCAAAAGAGATATGGATTGGATTAGCAAAAGAAATAGCTCTTTTAAGAGGGTGATGGAAGAAATTTTCTGCTACCAGGAATTTAGACTAAGTTTCAATCCAAAGATGAATGAATGGAAACATGAATGAATGGAAAGGGAAAATTTAAAAGAATAAGAAAATAGTTTCGTGTTTCTGACTGATATCTGTGTTTTCAGACTGTTTTATGATTCGTAATTCTGATGTATTATTGTTTACTGCAAATTTTTTGTTTTGTATATCTGTTATTTTGTTGACAAATTTACCTTGAAGGTTGTTATAGCTAAGCAGACTAGAAATTTCTCAAGTGCCACAAAAATTTCGGTCAGCTGCGGTAGTTTTGGTGGAATTGGGTCCTGAAGCCCTGAAAATTACGTTATTCAACCCCATAAAACCTATGGATAAAATTTATTTTACCAGTTTTATTTTATATCAACGAGATAAAATTTCAAACAACTTACCAAAATTTTTGTTGGCTTGACAAGGTCAGATGGCCCCAAAATCACCCAATTTTGGCCGAATTTAACCTAATATAACATATGAACCAAATTTTATCAGATGGTAGACCACTATAATGTCTTTACAAAAATGCAATAAATTAACAAAATATTTGTTGGAATGTGCACGTCAGACTAGTCCTAAGTTGTTCATACATTTCCCTAATCTTCACCAAATTCAACTTGATATGTTTATGGTTGGTTTTGTTATGGTTATGTTATGGTTCGAATGCCAATTCATTTAGTCAAGTATTAAACTAGTTGTAAACTTTTAGTATTAAAATATCAAAACAACAAAATAAAGTATTAAAACAACAAATATTAAAATGTCCAAAATTTTTACTACTAAAGACAAACAAACCAGTCCTCTACATCGTATTCAACAGTTCAAGAAACAATGAAGAGGTCATTATAAGTCGCAAAAGAAGCAAAAAGAGACCATATTGTCGCCACTCACAACCTAGCGATAGCAAAAATTGGAATGAAAATTCAGTAGGAAAAAGCTCTCTCATACAACAAATTATTTAATGCACTTGGAATTTTTCATAACGAAATGACAATTTTTAGTACAATTGGAAAACTTACAGTGAGTCCGGTGACCCACATATTCTTTAAAAATGCGATATTCTAGCTAAAGGACCCATTAATTCGGTCATTCGCGGAAAAAATCACAAACGTTGCAAAAGCGTGCACGAAAAATTTGCTGTTGTTTTAGAATCACTTCACTTTGAATCGTTTGTAAATTTCCAAGACAAATGAGAAGATATCATTGACATTCTACAACAAGAAAATCACATAGTCGAAAATGCTGTTCCATCTGACGTTCGTGAGGTACTAAAAAATTATAAAGAGTTTTGCCTTAAAACACAAGAAGGTTCTCATGGAAAAACGGCGCTGTTTTGGCATAGTTATTTCAACTTAATACATCTTTATCTCGATTTCAGCCGCAATACACGGAAAAGTTTATTGGATTTGCACTTTTTTTTCCATCCAAAAATTATAGATATCTACTTTGTTCTAAACCATAAAAATTATTGTAGATGGCTACAAAAGTACTATAAAATTTGCTTCCACTTACTAAAATTAGTCCTAAAATTTATGATGATTCTTAAAGAGGTTGGTTTGCGGTTAAAAGAACAACATCAATTCACCTAACATTCTAGCAAACAATCAATGCGGATGTAACTAATCAAAGAACCGGTATATCTTCGAATACAAATTCACTACCTGCAAGGCAAAGCTGGACCGATTCACATTACCTGCGATCATCTTTAATGTAAAATCTTTTTGAGAATTAGAAACTACAAACGATTGAAAAAAGTGCAAGATAAGACTGGATAATGAGGCATTTTCAAAAGTTCGAAACGTAATTACGGAAGATCTAAATCGGTATTCTACAGTTATTGATAAAAATAACATTTATTACTTAGCAACAGGAAAAGCTGCAAAAAAACCGATAAAAAGAGATATCGAAGAGTTTCTTCTTAACTTAAATATAGAAAAGAAGTGTCGTCTAATAATTGTTCAAGAATGCATACAAAGCAAAAAAAGATTCGAAGAAGTCCCAGAAGATAAACACTCGCTAATTAAATCGATATAAGGAAACATAAGTCAACTGATGGAAAGGTTCTAGCTGCAGGGTATGTTACAGAATTATCTGAAAGTCTTTTGTATCTGTCTTTGTAAGAAGAAGTATACATCGCAGAGAAGCTTAAATGCCCCCTTACTCTGATACTCCTCTCTCTTTGTCATGTGGATAGCAAAATTGGGTTTTATGAAGTACTTGGAACCAAAAGCAAAAAACGATAATATTCCTTCTATATTGCTACCATCATTGATTTTATTTGCACTTACATTCAACCAATCAACGATTTGCCAATCACATTTCATGTTGAGGCTCTCTACCTCTTAACAAAAATTATGGATTTTGAGGGAAGTAAAATTCATTTTATTACAGATAAATCATTAAACCCATCGATAAAAGTCTGTGAAAGAGATTCTCGATAACCTTCAGTACATGCAGTATAACAAATAAAAGGGCCGAAACAAAAAAACGTTCTTCAAATTGGTTCGCTGCTTTGAGAAACGAATTTTGTGAATTAATCATGATCTTGGTTGAAAAATGGAAAGAAGATGAGTTGGCCTAATGCATTGTGATTAAACTGATTATTTTCTTGTTCTTTATTACAGTTGCAATAGATGAAGATAGCAGCGATGAAGAAAGCCTTGAATCATTGTTACTTATCCATATTATATTTATGTTATGATTCAGCCCTTTTTAATCTTCAATTATCAATTGGAGGCAATTTATGATTCTTTAAAACCCGCCTGACCGTTAGGTTTCATTAGGTTGAATTTGGTCAAAATTAGGAAAATTTGGGAATTCACTTAAGACCCTTCTGACCTGCACATTTATTACATTATTGTCAAGCCATTATAGTGGTCTACCATCGGACATAATTATGTTCATAGGTTTTATCAGGGTGAATTTCGTCAAAATTGGGCCAATTTGGGGCCATGTGACCTTTTTAAACCACCACAAATTTTGGTAAGTTATATGAAATTTTACCTCATTGATATAAACATAATTCGTACAATAAATTTCATCCATAGGTTATATAGGGTTTAATAACGTCCGGATTTGGGGTAATTTCCAGCGCCTCAGCGCTCCATTCCATCAAAACCACCACCAGTATTTTTTTAATCCATGAGATGTTTTGAGTTTTCCTTTTATTACAATGGCTTCATTTGAAGGAAAACAAAAAGTTTTTGTTTCTTTAGCTAAATAGAAGCCTCCCTTGAATATAACCCGCCCTCAAATATAAGCTGAAAATATTCTTCAAAAAAATAAAAATAAAAGCCGTAGGTTTATATTCAAAAAAATATTACAACTGTATGCAATATTGCATTTGTGCTTCTACTATAGTTTTTTCCTGAAACAGATCTATATTTGATCGAAGTTTGTCGAAGTTTATTTATAAAAATATTTTGTTGTTTCTTAAAATAGTTATTACTTCGGAAACATTACGTTATATTATTAATTATTATATTTCACATGAATTTTTTATTTGTTATTTGTAACCCGTCGCTAAGAGTTACGGAAATACATGAAATTCGTATACACAAATAAAATCTTATACACAAATAAGTTAACATATGCTTGCTTGTTTGTTATCCGCCTGCACAATCGCCACATGTTTCACCGGTTAAAAAAGTAAAAACAATCATCACTAAAATTTTCATAATTCAAAAGATTCTTTTATAAAACATAAATTTTTCTTTAAATAGAAAATTATTATCTGTCACCCTTACGCTAGAAGACAGCTAGATGTATAAGAAGCGAGATAATTCCATTTTTAAGTTAATTGTTGGAATTTTTTGCATTTCATATTCCATCAAACAGAATCTGTTTTTGAATTTCATTCTGCAAAATATGCAAAACTGATAAACATAAAATTTTTGGTTTTGTATGTAGTTTCTGACCAGGGAAACTATAAAAATGTAAAAATGCTGCTTTATATACATTCTAAAACTTTGGTTTTAATAGTTCCATGTTATATGACAAATTTCCGTTAAACCCAACCAACTGGTAACGCGGACATAGCATGTCATAACATAGCATATCATAATAATTATCAAAGAAGGATTTTTCCAGTAGGTTGTTTGATTTCTTTTTTTGTATATTGTAATCGGATATGATTACGCAATTATTCACTATAAATAAAAAATGCAATGTGCTGGTATTAATTAGTAAGCAAAAATACACAGACTTCTTAGTAAACTCTTGGTCAAGTGTCTAAACCAAAATGAATGTTATTCTCTTCACACTCGTATGCATGTGCAACGGTAAGATATCTAAGCATATTTTTTTGAATTGTCCTTCCCCACCAAAGATAAAAGCAATTCAATTAAAAAGCAATTTGAAACCTGGTAAGCAAGTTGTTTATTGTATTTATATAACTGGTTTCACCCAGGGAATATTTGTAAGAAACTGGTTTATCAAGAAAACTTGTTTTTAAAATCTTTTATCTCGTTTACTAGTCGAAAAGTTATGAATTCAAATTATAAAACTAAAATTAGTCCGTAGAGTAATCACCGTAGGTAATTCTGATAACTACTAAATCTTTTTAGGGTATTACCTTCAAAGTAGTGGTTAAAAACCATTCAAGGAGCGGAAATATTGAACTACTAAGAAATTCATAAGCCGCAAAATCATGTTATAAACCCTTTTTTTAAATTCTGAAAGCGCACTTATTTGAATGTTTTCAACCCATTTTTATTGGCAACATTCCAAAAATGAAAATTATGTCACTTTGTTCAAAATTCAAATTAAGGCTTTTATTAGGTCTTATAAATGTTTCAAAGTTAGAAAAATTATTTGCTAATTATAAGCAATACTTGGCTGGCTATTGTTATTATATTCATTTAATATTTAAATACATAATTCTTTTTTTTCAGCCGCATACGCAGAATTAGTAGTCAATGCAACTAGAAATACACCTCCACATATTGTTTGTAAGTGTAATTTTTTTATAGAAATTACGCAGATGTTTACCAATAAATAACCCTTAATTAGTAAAAAATCTTTCTCAAATAACGTAGTGTAACGTAGCCCTTAATGAGAGTCAATGATATAATCCTTTGTTTGCCATAAATAAATCTGATATAAAAAGATTTATGGCTCTATATTCCACAAGTCTTGGTAAAATTTTCCTCTTCACCTTTAACACCATCTCCTTAAAAAGTAAAACCTGTATATTTTCATTTTAAGCTCTAAGTGTTTGTTAGATTCTTTTAAACATAACTTATTTGAAAAAATTTTTGTTTCCCATAAATCTTTAAAGAAGGAAAAAATTTTTAGGCAAAAATTGGCTATGTGGAGGAAAATCAGATGGAAACTATGAACTGGAAAAACATCCCAACTACTTTCTCTCTTGTTCAAATGGTATCGCTTCATGTCAGCCATGTTGGCCGTTAAAGCTAGTTTTCAAACAGGAATGTAATCAATGCATGAATAAAGAATCTGGTAAGTAGTGGAAAACCCATACTATCATATGAGTTTTAAATATGGGGAATTGAAAACCGTAAATAATGTGTTTAGATAAACTGTGCAACTATTCTTACTTGGTTTATCATAAAAAAATATTTACGGCTATATATTGACTGGCTCCCCATCTATCACTTTGTAGAAATAAAAAAATGAAAATGTGTTCTTTATAACAGAAAAGTGTTTGAGAAGCAGAGTTAATAAATGTTTGTTGAAACACAGTATTAATAAAATCTGTTAATATAAAATGGGAATATTCTCAGATAACTTGCCCCTTATTGAGGAGCAAATTCATTCCGCATTCTCAGCTGCTTAAATTGACCCAAAAATTTCTATTCCTTGACGTTATATTGAGTTTTTCTGTTATTTTATTCAAAGTGGATTAAAAGGAATAAAAACATAAAATGTTACATTTTTTTTTTTTTTTTTTTTTTGCCGTTTGTATATTTTCTTATGTATTTAATTGAAAATATAAATTTTCTTAGATTCTTGTTACGTCACTAAATCTTGGATTCCACGAACAACTTTCGATTGTCCAGATATTTGCCCAAACAGAGGACCCGACTTTAGTGGCAATATCGTGGACAACAGCAACCCTTTTCATTACGTCGGATGTTGGTTAGGCGTCACAGTTGGTTGTAACCCATGCCCAGCTAGGTTAATTTTCAATGAGACATCTAACCAATGTTTATAAGAAGGAGAGCAACAGATAAAGTCAATAAAGCTCACTAATAATAATTGATAATCAATTTTGTATATATTTTACGTATGTTATGGTTATAAGTATGTTATCTTTATATAACGGTTCTGAATTTAAGACATGGTTAATGATTTGAATTTCAACAATGATGTAGGTAATATTTCAAAAGTTTCAGTTGATAGAAAAAAAAATTTATGTGTTTGAAAATACAAGCAAAGCAAACTGTGCTGTTTATTTTGTCAACCATTGTTTAGAGCAGGGAGGGCAACTTCAGATCGAGAGTAAGATCAAGATTTTAATCTTAGCAGGGTGGCCAGGTATATGTGAATATAAATTAATGATAGAAAACTACTAAAGATCAAAAGGAAAAAAGTAAGGAAAAAAGTAAATAATGTAAAGAATCTTTGTTTTATTCCCCTTAGAGGTATTAAGAGGAGCAAAGAAAAAAAATTCCTTTTGAAGCTCATACTTTTAAACTTTAATCTTATCGTAGCAAAATTTTATACATGTTTTCTTCATTTTGCGCCAATTTATTTTATTCCGTATTTATATTTTTTGAATTTATATACCATACACTCACTCTATATCGAAAATATACAATTTACTGAGTTGTTATTAATTGCATACATTTTTTTTTATTCTGGTAGGTTTAATAAGCTAATCAAACGATGGCTTCTTTAGCTGTTGCTACCTGAGAAAATAATGTAAAAACCAGTTATTTGCAACGATTTTTTTTACAATCGTAGCATATAGTAGCCACTGCGTGTTCTTCGCTATTATTCTTAATCTTACTCCCAGATGATACAGTTATATACCACGTACCCAATCTGCAACCTCGATAAAACAAGAAAATTTGAACGCCATTTTTCGACAAAGGAATTGCATTATTCCATTTTATCAACCTCTTACCAAATTTTATGCATTGCGCAGCACTTCTAAAATATATTTTGGATAAATGGACAAATTTTAAAAATATATTCTCTGATTTTTTAAATAAATAAAAAATTACATTTTAGAAATACTGAAGTTCAAAACTATTAAAATCAAGCACATTATCATCGTTAGACTGATTTTAAATTTTTGTAAAAATAGGATTGTGGGTAATTGTGTGTAAAATTTTGCAATTACACCAAATCAATGAAGAAAATCTATAAAAAAGTCATACAAAAGTTCAAATAAAAATAAATCCACACCACGATATGTGTTTTTTCGTCACACATTCTAAAAAAAATTCTAAAAGATATACGATTTCGTCATTAATTTTGGCGCCTGTCCATAAAGCAAGCGCCTCCTTTCTCCAAGCAAATTACAAAGGAAATCTTAAAATTTATTTAGGTTATTAGTAGGTTCGAAATTTCGCTTTGTACTGTAGAAGATACAATGTTTTTTCGTAAGGCAGGAAACCATATTTCTAGAAGTGTTTCTCTGTCGATAAAGGATTTATTTTCCCATTGGAAGGTATTTTCTCAGTAATTTTGCAATATATCTTTGTTATTATGGGCTTTTTAAATGCAAATTGATGTTCTTCTATAAGTTTTCTCCAAATATTTCAAATATTAGTCTGTTAAAATTTCAAACAGATTGGTGCAATAACCAGAAATGATTTAATATGGGGATTCAGAGAAACCCTCTTTTCGAATTAAAAAGCTTTAATATACTTATAATTTCAAATTTCGATATAGGATATGGCAGTATATAAAGTATTTAATATATTATGTAAGAGACATTTTTATTATCGTTGTTTTATATCATTAAAACCAACCAAAAAAAGTGTTTATGTTAACCATAACATTAAAAATAACAGCCGCTACAGCAGTTTGTTGACATTCTGCAGTTTGTTTTTCCTTATTTTTAACAACAAAGCTATCTGGATAAAGGTCTATTATATTCTGCCTACTCTAAGTCGTGTTTTGTGCCGCTCGTTTCATCATTGTTCTCGATTTCAGCAATTCAATACCCTTAGGATTAGCAGCGTGGCTGTTTTGGTATTTTTGTGCAACAATATGTCCATAGCATCTAACGATATCTTGACATTGCGTCCATTTCCATCACGTCTCTGACAACATTGCTAATACGTGTTTCCATTAGTTAGCGTTTTATTTATTGTATTTAGAAAACCATCTTTACTTAACCTTATCGTTCTCTTTGCCAATAAACTCTATTTTAACTTACTTCACATATTTTCCTTACATTTCGCTGTTTTTTAAGACAGCTTTCCACTCAAGATAACTTTCCGTGGATATGACTGGATCGGATCTAGATCGGATCGAAATCCGACCCGGAATACTTTTTCCACTTGTTTAAGTGAATTTAGATTTTTTTCTTTTTGCACAAAACGAAATATTTTTCTATTGAAACAAAACGTAAAGAAAATTGCAATGTGTATCTCTCTACGATGACAATCACTTATATTTACTGTCTTTAATCTTATTATTATTCTATTTCTCCGGTCACTAAAGCTATAAAAATAAATATAAATGTTTGTATGTTATACATGCTCTTCTGTGATATTGTT
This sequence comes from Euphysa ruthae, assembly GCA_035046665.1. Lineage (NCBI taxonomy): Eukaryota > Metazoa > Cnidaria > Hydrozoa > Anthoathecata > Corymorphidae > Euphysa > Euphysa ruthae. Next base: position 11,642 of record JAUZNK010032101.1, read on the forward strand.
TCTGTATTATAAAGCAGGAAATAAACACCATAAAATGCTGTTTAAGCAATAATAATCACAAGTATATTATATTGACTCTATATTCGTATTGTTCATAATAACCAGAAGCATTATTTCCTTCGCCGGCCATGCTTATATATTTTTTACCAATTGTTTTGATATAACAGTTTATTGTTGCCCTTGATATTTTTTTTGAGTACCGATTGGTTTATTCTGGTGCGTTTCAAATTGGTCCAAATCTGTATTACCGAAAAGTTAAAAATGATTTGAAAATATAAATTTTGTAAACCCAGGAAGGCAGCTTTTAATTCAAAGCATTTATATGATTGTGGGACTCTTGTAGAGACCAACGCCCACTGTTTATATACCTTCAAGATGAGCTCCACATCCTTTCAGTGAAGCATTGGACTGTATTAACAAATCCGTGTTCGCACTATTCTAGGAAGTTTCTGAACATAGTAAAATATTGTTCAACCACCATTGAAGTTCCGCTATTTCTGGATTTTTGATGTAATGGAATGCAAAAATAAGCGTTCTTGAGATCTAGCTTGCACATATAATCTCCTTAGGACAAAATTTCTTTCAAGAGGTGAAAACCCGCCATATATTTATAAATAACATAAGATCTATCACCTCTGCTGTAGCGATCCCTCTTGGTTGGTCTTTGCTACTGTTTTGCAAAATGATCAATTTGGTCTTTTTATGAGAAATGAACCGTGTCATGATAATGCCGTCAGCCCCTACTGGGTGACCAAAGACATCTTCGGAAGGGCTGATGCTGGCGAATACTTCGGCCCTTTCCTAAGTGTTGGAGATTCTCCTTCGTTTGCTTTTTTCAACTTAACAGATTCTGCAACATCTTTCGTAAAATAATTTTCAAGTTAAGTACCAGCTGATTTTTCAGTTTGGTTTTTCCTTTTAAAAGCTTTTTAGCTGCTGAATCATTGTTCCTCAGTAATGTTAACAACGCCGACAGTTGACGTAAATATAATAGAGAAAAATTTGACTGATCCATTTTTATAATGGACTGCTCACAAGATTTTGGGTAAGCATTTAAGTTACCAGCATAGTGATATAAAAATAAGATAATAATAAAAAAAAAAATGGCAAGGTAAAGTCAGGGTTTATGGCAATGCAATTTTTCAAGTGATTGATTATGCTGATCTTAGTTGAGTATCAAAGCAATGTTATTCATGACTCATTGCTCCTATTTAAAGATTCACTCAGATCTCTGATCTCAGATCTTTAGTTGAAAAAGCTTAAGACGCAATAACCATCCTATCATACCATTGAGTAATATGTGAAATAGATCAATTCTCATTTTAACTTCCCTACAATTATCAGTTTTGCGAAGTAGATTTTTTTGCATATATAAATGCTATAAACGAAACATCTTTTACTCCAAAATTCGTCATGTAGTAGAATGTTAGACGGGAACTATGAACTGCAAACGAATCCCAGCTATTTCTTCACATGCTCAAATGGATTCGCCTCATTCATAGCGTGTTTTCCGTTAAGTTTGGCTTTTAAACGTGATCAATGTTTATATGACAAAAATGTTGAGTGGTTTAAGGGTTCAGTAGGCCCTTATTGTTTGATTAAAATTATCATTTGATTTACTAGAGACCATTTATCGACTTTGTGATATAAAATAGCGAGTAATGATTGTCATGGAGTCAAATAGTAATTAACATTCATTTTACAGACTGTGTTTATACACGAAAAGTTGTGAATAATTTTTTTTTAGAAATCGGTATCGAGTTATCTGCTTTCGGCTCATAATTTTTTTTCATGGAAAAAAATCATTGCAAGCGATATTAACCAAATAAAACAGGTGCTATAACACTGTAAAACCACAACCATGACCAGTATATCAAATCAATCACAACATCTATTAAAAATACTATAAGAACATTAAGATAAAAATGAAAAAAGTGACAAGCCAGACATTTACACCCGATACATATTATTTATTTCTTTTTTGTTATACACCTAAATCCATTTTACCAGTTGTTGTGATTATTTGGTAATGTCAGTTATTTATGCTTTTTCAGTTTATTAACACTTATTTCATCGATTTTTGATAACTTATATGCTTATAAACACAGATTGGGGAAGTGTTAAGCTTAGATATGCTTACTCGATTTATATTATTAATCAGTCCCTTGCTCGTTCTCCTAACTTTAAACCTTAGACACACTTCCAGACTTTCTAAGTTATACCTGAACCTTGATACTAGAGTTTTTGCCATGAAATTTTTCTGAAATTATTTTTAAAGACCAGGTGAAATTAATTTATAAAATTTTTTCTTTAAATACTTGTATCGTCACATTATCTGGGATTCCGCAAACGACTTCAGGTTGTCCAGATATTTTTCTATCATTAGGTCCTAACTTTTGTGGCAATTATGCCAATCGCCATTTTCATTATTTTTCGTGCTGGAAAAGCACAGCATCAGGGTTTACCCCTTTTCCAGATGGTTTTCCAGATGGTTTTCCAGATGGTTTTCCAGATGGTTTTCCAGACGACGTGCCATTTGACTAACTTAAAAATTACTGTCTATAAACAGCTGATTATTATTAAAGAATAGCAGACAAACTCATCTTCTTTTTTTTTTCCTTTTTTTAATTTATACAACCTATGAAATTTAATTACATAATAATTTTATGCATTAAATTTTGAGCCGGCAAAATATATAATTATCCAAACATCTAGAATTCCTCATCTTCACATATCAAAGGGATGTGAGAAATGCTTACGACAATGTACACTAGGCTTAATACAAAACTGCAGGCTTAAACATATTCAGATAGAATACAAGATATAAGACATAATTTTCCATCAGTATTTCGTTATCCTCAATGTCAGAAAAACGAAAAAGATATTCTAATTCTCTAATCAGTTTAACTTTATAGGTAAAAGATTTTCATAAACTTCTTCTGAACTAGTAATTTTTTTAGAACATTTTATACCCAAAGAAATTATAACAAAAAATTCAGGTGCTTAAACTTAAGGTCCTTTGCGATGGCCAAAAAAAAACACCTAAATTGTCTAATAAACTCTCTTAAACGGCTTATTTTTCAATTTAAGGCATACTGTGTGAACAAGTCTCTAAAATAGATCTAATTAATCGAGTTTATAAATATTTCTGAAACAAGATTTTAATTTACCTTCCCTTTGGAAATAATATTTTAAGCTTTGCATAAAGCTTTTGTTGGTGGGCGTACAGTAAGAGACAAAAGGGCGCATCAAGTTTGTGTGTTAAGTGCTCTCGTTGCAACTATAGCTACGAACTTAAAGCGGGGATAGCTCAGTTGGAAAGGCGTCGAACTAGAACTACGATCGAAAGGTTGCAAGTTCGACTCCCACATCTGAGCAAAACTCATTTCGTAATGCAAAGCTGGCACAATTTAGTCGGGTTGTTTGGTTGAGCAAATTTTGTAGGCGCAAATCGGCGTTCAATTTGTTGGTTCCCCACGTTGAATATAACAACAATCTCACTCTCTCATCTCAACCAATACGTCTTTTCGATAATAATTAGCAGCAATAAAGGCCATTATATCTATACGCGAATGACCTTTACCATGCAAACACTTGACCACATTCATTAGTGCAATAAAAATGGTGTTGCAACCAAAAATATGCATAAACACATTAAAAAAAAAAAAATGGAGTTAAATCGGTTGCTATTGCGCTAATAACCGTTTAAGGGTATTTTTCCCCATGATGTTTTTTGTGAAATTTCGCTTTTAATCGGTTAGGAGACATCTAAAAATTACGTACGTAGCAAAATGTTTAATTTTCGACCCCCACCTCTATCTCCTCACTTTTATGCACCATTGCGTGTCGCAGTGCCTCTTACCTTCTTAAGTAGATAATAAACCTGATGTCAGCGTTTGTCCAAAAATCTCTTTTTACTTTGTGCAAAGTAACTGCTTGATGGACCATTCATACATTTTTAGAAATATAGCGTAGACAAACATAATAAGCTTTAAAAATTTAAAGAAGGTCTTTTTAATGGCCTTTTACTGCTAATGTTACGTTTATAAATTCAAACATTTTATGTATTTAAATTGTGCTAAGTAAGTACTAAGTAATGAGAGGTGCAAATACAATGTTGAACTTAAAAAGTGCCTGCATGGTAATAAGTAAGTTATAATTTCAATTTTACTTCAAAAATTATATATTTATTCTATGTTTCTGCTGAAAGATTCATGAAAAATCTAAGTTATATTTTCTTTGAGTACCTTTTTATAGTTTTTTTTTGCTTTTTTGCACACTGGTCGTAATTTAGAGAGAACCTCTTAAATTTTGTTATGAAATCTTATATGGATATAAAGAGAAATTAAATTTTAGCTTCAACTTCTTGTACAGTATTAAGCAGGTAGATTTTTTTTTTTTTTTTGTGAAATGGCAAATATTTCATGGCTATATTTCCAGCTGGCTCACAGATTATAACAATCCCAATCATTAGGATTAAACCCCAGATCTTGGTATCAATTTACCTAAATAATTGGCATGATGGAGTCCTAGATTGGCGGTATGGCTGTGAGACTATTTTTAGTACTTCATAAACTGATGGTTAGGCTAATCATAAGTGACTGCATTCCATTCTAGTGTTACCAGAACGGAAATTTTACATAAGCAGAAGTAAAGAACTATTTACTAAACCTTATAAGCAAACAGAGCAAGATTTCTCTGAGGTTACATAACCCGGATACCCTATATATTAAAAAATATAGAAAATATCTAATTTTTTGCCGTTATCTGTAACCACCAGTAAAAAGAGCTTCTAATATTTGAAAAAAAATTGATTACTAAGTAGATATACTTACTCTATGCAAAAAGCAAAGCACCCAACTCCTTTTTTAACTTCTGGAACTAAAACTTGAACCCGTTTTTTATATACATTCATCAAACATCAAGTAATTCTACAGATATGAATTTTAACTGATTTAAAAGTTTTCTGAACGTATGAGTGCGTTAATATCTATTTATTAAATTATCCATGTAAAGCAATTTCAAAGTATATTTAGTTTAAAGTGATGTAATGAAGACAAAAATATTTAAATGAATGTAGCGATGAAACAAAAAAATTTTCTAAAAAATTGAGAGAAATAAAAAAAATGAATAAAAAACACTAACCCAGAAGAACAAAGATTAAAAGATTATTTCGAAAAAGAAAGAAAAAATTACTGAATTGTATTGCAAATATCGAAAGTTTTTATGCTTGAGAAAATAACTTTGTTGGATTTATATATTTGTAGAAATGTTTTTAAAGACAAGGAGAGTTAAGTTTTTAGGCCTACAATCTGTTGTCAACTCAGTATTTTCGTTTTTGTGAAGGATTTATTTAATTTTCGTCCTTTTGGTTTCCTTTAGTTTATTTGGATTTTTTCCTTCTTTTCACGAATAATTTAATAGTGACATCTAGTCATTCATCTCGTCATTTTTATATGTCTGTTTTTCTAGTCATTCACCTCGTCATTTTTTATTTCATTGTCTTGTAAGGGTAGTATAAAATTTTCATTAGCAACTTATCTCATTTACAATACGTGAATATTTATTCGTTAATTTTCATGTACTTGTTGCAATTTTTGCAACCTTGCAGTAATTTAACGCATAATCCAGAAAAATTTCTTTTTTCTAAAGATTACTCCAAAACCTTGAAAAGATGTGAAAGTGTGATGGTATTTAAGGTAAATGTTTCATAAGTCTGTCATTGATGCTTATATCATTGGAAACCATTATTATCATTTATAACTATTACTTTTTGGTTGATTGATTGGATTACTTTTTGGTTGATTGATTGGATTATTTTTTGGTTGATTGATTCGATTATTATTATTATTTATTGTATTATTACTGTTAAAAAATTAAACAGGTTTAACAATTACTTCAGAATTCTTTTTTTTTTTTTTTTTTTTTTTTTTTTTTTTTGGGTAATTCCAATAGCTAAAGACTCAAAGGTTATTAAAGGTTATTAACGAAAAGAGAAACATCAGAAAAATTGCTATCATACTGAAATTTTTCTTTTTCGTTTGTTTTTCACCCTCACTGAACCATTTGAAATAACTATTGAAGAAAATATCATAAAAAGAAAAGTTAATGCAATGACGTCATTAGGTTGGTAAGTTTGCAGAACTCTAAGGCATATGGTTGTATCCCATATAGCCTTTTACTAGCCAATCTTGAGGCCCATGGGTTCTCAAAACGTAGTTTGCTTTTGATGAAGAACTGAAAGTACGTCACAGAGAGTAAAAATAAACTCTACATATAGTAAGTTCCTCAAGGGTCAATTTTATGTCCTATTTTATTTAATACCTTTATAAATGACTTTTTCCTTTTTCTTGAAGAAACTGAAGTATGTAACTTTGCTGATAATAACACTATATATGCCTGCGATACCTCTGTTGATTAAGTTATTAGCAAACTAGATTGGAAAGGAAAAAATTGTTCTTGTTAATGTTATTTGTAATGCTTCTTTTGTTGGATTATATTAGCATTTACGAATATTTTGTAGTGATTGTATTTAACAACGTCTTATCCAACGTTAAATAAATTTATTAGACTGAATTGAAACCTGATTTGAGTTAATTGAAATTTTTGAATATGTTCGGAAAAATTCAGATTGTTATTTTGCTGAAACTTAATTTTCGATATGTTCTTTATTTTTTTTTTTGGAAAATTTTTTGTTCTTTTTCTATTGTTTTAGAACACTATTAAACATTTTATCCAAATTATTCAATTTATTTTATTGAGTATACTCTTGTATATGTTAATGTTTCTTTTGTAGTCTATAGAATTCAAATTACTCGTTGAACCATGTCATCTTTGATATTTTACAAATAATTATTCTCTATCTTTTCACAGAGTGATTAAATTTAAAGAATCCAATATTGCTTGAGATAACCAGTTAAAATAGGTCGCATGGAGATAATAAACATGAATCCATGCTACCATTCTCAAAGGGAATGTAAATATAAATAAAT
>JAUZNK010032112.1:0-18632 GCA_035046665.1 Euphysa ruthae
CATAATAATAAATATATATATATATATATATAATAAAGATATAATAATAAATATGTAATAAAGGCTTCAACCGAAATGAATAAGCAATTTATTTTGTCTCCGATTTACTTTGTTTCTTAGCAAGTACGAATTTTCAATTTTAATCTCATTCATTAATTATTCATGTAGTACCATACCTGTCAAAAACCTCAAAAATTGCAATATAATCACTTTGTTTATATTTTGATTTATAATTTACAAGCATTTCACTTACTGCGTAATATTTAAAGCGTTAGTTATAAAGACCGTGGGATTGTTAAAAATAAAAGCGACTTAATTAAAAATAAATAAACTACTACCTTTTATAATATCAGAAAATTTGTTTAATATGTTAAAAATATTTTTTTAACACGAAATAGATATCACTTGAGCATTTTAATTTTACTAAAGTACTTTAAATTTTTATTTGTTGACTATATTGAGATGCATATTTTGTTTTTTACTACTGCATTGTTAGAGGTAGTATTAAAACGTGTTTCTTTTACTTAAAGAACAACTCATAGGTTTAGGAAAAATCAAATTTTTCTTTAGGAAAAATGCGAGAATAAATTATATTTGACCGTAGATATGCCCCTCACCTCAATTTATATTAGCGTCATAATCGTAACATGCAAAATTTTGCATTTTTATCCCTTTACTTTGGCTAAAACAGTACTTAAGAAAATTCCAGACAAAAAATGCCAAGAAGAGAAGAAACTTAAAAAATTTAATCAGCAGACAAAAGCTAATTATTCAATAATAATAAATTTAAAAACAAAACAAATATGTAGATATCTGGTCTGTAATATGTAGATATATTACAAATATATTACAGTCCAGATGTTTAAAACCTATTTAAAATATCAACTGGAATGTACAAGTTTAAGTTGATTTCTCAAACTATTTTTCTACACAAGATTATAAGATAATAATTTTTGATTTTTTTAACTAAATCATTTGCTAAATAATTTTTTACAAGTAAAATCCAGAAGTTATCCAGAATAAACGCTATTCATAGAAATGCAAAATTAATTCTACAAAAGACACTATTAATAAAGAGAATGGATATTTTATAAATAAATTGATAATCAAATAATTAGTTGGAACAAAGACAAAGATTTTATTGTTTGCTGACGATGAATTTTAGATATCATATTTTTGTGACTTCTTGTTAATAATGAAGTATAAAAAAGTTATAATGCATATATAAATCAATTCATTTTCTGGTTGGTGCGTAATCGTAATAAGAGAATCTATTGGCTAATATTTGTTTCCCGCCGGAATGTGCTTATTGCTCAATTGTAATTTATTCAAGCAATTGGAAAGATGGAGGGCGAAGCGAATAAAGTCTCGCAAAAAAACAGATATATTTATAACATATAATTATAGCAAGATGTTTTCCTACCCAATACAAAAGAAAAAACTTGGTTGACTTGATACTTTATTTTCTTTAAAAAGATATTCTGTTTATGTAACTTCCCTAGTCGGGTTTTTCCCAACAAATTTTTTTATAGAAAAGAAGTTTTTATATAGTTGAACATGACAGAGGGAGAGCACCTCGTCTGTTAATATTTTAATGACTAATTTGATAGTTTATTTCTTCTGTTGCTAAATAGATAAGTTTGAAACTTTAAACTGCAGTTCATTAGCAGACGGACATTTGACTGGTTTTACAAACAGCTAGTTGTAACAAGTATACAGAGTGTTTTGAAAAATATAAAATTAAATAAGAATTTGGGATTGCATACCTGAATGAAGACATGCACGTGCGCACGTCATAGGAAAATAAGTGAATTTAGGTGTGCGATGACCTCATATGAGCTATTTTATGATCAAGCCTGATATATGTATATATGTTTTTTTTATATATATGTATTTTTGTATAAAATCTAAAATTATGTTTTATATTTGTAGACTTGGTAAAAAAATCTTTAGTTTTTTTAATTTAATATTTGAATTGTTCCCAAAATTTCTAGCTCATTCTCAAAAGGTTTTTCATGGTATTATTTATTCTTTATAGAACCGAATTGCTTCGAAGAATAAAGCATTATAAATTTGCCCGTTATAAATGTTTAGTAATCAAATATGAAAAAGATAAACGCTATGACGATAAAGACGTTTCTACCCACGACAGGTAATTTTAAACATTAAATAGTACAAGCAAATCGTCAAATCTTTGTGCTAATTAAGTGGGAAAATTTTGAAATTAATTTTAAATTATCAGATTGGATTTTTACATTTGTGAAAATCTTTTTTGTATGTGCTTTTTTATGAGTTTTTTAAAGTGTTAGTTTCAAACAGTTAAAATTTGATCATAAACATGAGCATTTACAGAATTTGGTTGAAAATTAAAATAAAAAAAAAAAAAACAGAAATTGTAAAAAATCTAAAGATAAAAAAAAAACAAACAAATAAGACTCAAAGCTCACAAACTAGCAGTGCACAAAACTTGATTACAAAACATCAAATTAGCATTGTAGGTGTTCAGTGTACTTAAAAATAACAATCTCAAAATTTATTTTATGGTGGCCACTGGAAATACTGCAATTATACTAGAAGATATCTATTTGGGAGATTACATACTGAAGTTGTAAAAAATATGTGCGTGTGTGTTTCGATAGAAAAGAATAAAACTTATAAATATATCTCTTTTAGTCTCTATCAAAAATTTCATTCATAATTTTTTATAAATCCTCTGGAACAAATCAGTTCAATGATATAAAGAGTAAAAACCAGCCTAAAAAATGATTTACGGTTCATCAATTTCTTTGGTAAAAATAAGTTCAAAGAATCATCAAGTAACATTACGACGCCTGCTGTTAAAATTACTCTTCATAGTGATTTCTGTAAGACAAGCTTAAGTTCAATGGACAATAAATTTGATTTTACGCTTTTCTTATAAATCATATTTATAGATGGTTTAAAGTTATATATATAGACAACACATTCGTGAGAGCCATTTTTTCTTCCGATGAATACTAAGCAAAGCAAAATACAAAATTTCCAATATTGTATGTATTACCACCAGTGTAGTTTAGTAGCACCTTTTTTTGAGGCTTTGCTGCTTTGTGACATTTAATTTTTCAAATTTTTCTCTGCTCTTTTTTTTGAAATTTTTTTTTTCAATGAAAGTTTGTACAGACTGCACCAAGAAGAGCAAGTTGAAATATAAGTGAAAAAATGAAATGACTCTGATGTTGCTGTAAAAACTTGTTATACTGACTCTCAGCTTTTAAGATATCATATTGGTCACAATTTGGTTATTTTTTTGAAAGAGTCTCTCTCCTCCTTACTATTGGAACAAGTGAACCATTTCACAATGGAAGGAGCTTTCACTAATTGGGTTGTGTTAAATTGTGCTGGAGATGAACTTTTGGTGTTATCAAATGTTAGGAGCTTTTCAGAGTGTTGTCAAGTGAATTTAAAGATATAAAAGCAATGTGGAAGCTTTCACAACTAACCATCTAAATTTGATGTGTATATTTGACAACGCTCATCAGAATTTCTTCCTTTGCATTTATGTACATTTCTTCCACTCCACTCGATAGACGAAAGACGAAGATTTTTATGCAAGATTAGTTTTAGGTGTTATTTTACATGAAATTGTTGTTCTTCTTTACACCATGCTGATAGCTTTATGCTAATTAACTTCCAATTTTTCAAGATATTCAACATTTAACTGATTTTTTACAGTTTTAAATTGACTGCTCTATGGTTTCTTTTATATGTGAGGTATAAAGTTTTTCAACAGTCGTGAAATAGAATGGAAATGACTTTGTGCAGTACAAACTTTTAGATAAAATAGTCATTTGAGTATTTTGTTTATATGTTCGTTTATACAAAAACACCAGACTTCAACGAATGGGAAGTAGCAGATGCCAACTAAAAAAGAGTTTAACAGCGACAACGAAATGCTTGTTGTGCATTGCATTTTCTAACAAAAAAAAGTTTTGATTAAACATGTTTTTTTCACGATTTTGACCTTGGCCTTTATTTTTGTAGCCTAATTTTGTCATACATGTAATTTTGTATTATGTAATTTTCAGCGCACTTTCCAAAACGCACCCTTGATCTAGTTGTTTCTATCTAATTTTGTTTTGTTTTTGTTTTGTTTTAGAAATGAAAACAGAAATTTTTTTATTTTTGTTTTTTAAATTATTTGCAAATTTGTCAATTTACTTATGAAAATTATTAATAAATTAATATAAATTTGATATAAATTAATAAAACAATATAATAATATAAATACAAATAATATAAATTACGTTATTTTCTTTGTCTGATTTAGTTGTTAAAAAAGTTACGATGAGTAACAACCAACTTCAAGTTTTTTTTTTTTTTTGCTGAAAACTTGTTTATTGCGATATTATTTAGACAGCTTTATCCTGCTCTTTCATGTTCAAAACTAACTGACATCAAAGAATATTGTGAGGATTATGAAGTCATTGGTGTGGATGAAGGCCAGTTTGTAAGTTAGCAAGTTTGTCCAATAAATCTCTGTTTGACATAGACTAAGCAGCTGTTAAAAAACAATACAGATTGTATTATTTATTTTTAAAAATTTATAAATGTGTGTGTTCATATATCTATACCTCAAATAAAATTATAAAAATCTTTAAATAACTTATAAATATCTGTTATTATTATTATTTATTGAAAAGTAAAGTAAAGTTTCTGTAAAGTTTGTTTCATTCAAAACCTTGGAATTAGACAACTCTGACCCTGGAAAATTTCAAATTTGGAAAATATCTAAAATCATCATTATGCTGGGGATAGTGTTAAGTGAGGTGTGGAAAAATTTCTAAATAGCAGGGATTGAAACACTGCTATTGAAGGAAAAGTGATTTTTTTGATATAGCAAAACGTTCTATAAAGTATTTTCTGTAATTTAAGTATTTTCTATGATGTAAAAATTATGCAGTATTAGTGTGGTTTTAAATTCATTTCTGAAATTTCTTAAAATTGAATATGTGGAATTGTGGGATAGCATAAATGCAATTTTTAGATTATTTTCAAATTACTTTGGCATTTTAATGTTTTTTTTTTTTTTTATTGCTCTGAAATTATAAATGGTGAAAGGATCTTAGAATTATAAAAGGCTAAGTTGTGAGTCTTGGGATTTGATATTTATACTTTAATTTACAATATGATAAAATAATGTTTATAATAATGCAAGTTTATCCGAGAAGCATGGTAAATACCAGTTTTGCGGCTTGCTCTCACTTGCTTAGTGAATGATTGTTAGACTTCAGTGACAAGTCTCACAGTTGTTTGCATTATGATAAAAGGGCCTGGTTTGTATTGGCTGCACAAAAGCATATGGAAGTAATAAATAATGGCGATGATGATTATTATATTTCATTATTTTTGTCAGTTTTGCACCAGAGAGACGCATACTCGTATGCTGACAAGTGTCAAAGCATACTTGTATGTCTTATGAATGAGTTTGTCATGTGGGAGAAATAGAAGACCAGGTTGGTAGAGTTTGTTTGGTCGATTCTCTGTAAAATTGGCAAAGACTACATTAGGGGTCTGAGTCTGCATGTATCGCCCGATTTCTTAGATAGATCCTGACCCTCTCCTTTGCGGCAACGCCTTTTGGTAGTCTCGAATGGTGCGCGGTAATATCCTGAAAAGGGCCATAGTAAGCTTTGTTGAGAACAATATCAAGTTCTTTAGACGTCAAATGTTTGGTTTTGTTTTTCTTTTCCACCATTGCTGAATACGACAACGAAGCCATGTATGCGAATAACCCTATCAGTCTCCAACATGTCGTATTAAACAGATCTCAAGCATGAGGATATATATAAGATGCCACCAATAAAATCCACCCTACAAAACACAGGCACCACCTCAAAACTCTTGCCTGAGGAGCACGGGTGAGATTATGTGTTGAAAACGGCCCCAGCATTCCTCGATCTACTGTTACAAAACATAGCCAAGGACATGGTTAATGGTAGGTTTAGTATTACAGTAGTGCACCAAAGCAAAACAGTGGTAGAGGGGTTTATGAAGTTTGCAAAAACCTTGGCTGAACAATGACAAAAAATGGCCAACATGGAGCTGGTTTTCTGTCCTTCCTTGTGCAGGTCCTTAATGTAATTTCTCAGCCGTTATTATCGATGCTCAATTGAAGGATGTGAAACAGATTACCATATTGGCCTACAGTTTTACAAGACTTTTGATGCACAGATCATTTTTTGCTTCTGGTCAGCAGTGTTAAATCTGTAACCTTCGATGCCAAGCCTGTAGCATACTTCAGCAGACCAATTCCGAAAGAATGTGCGGTGCCCTAGTATAATGTCGTCAGCATCTGTTGGTAGACCGATTGAGTCAAACCACTCCACTTTTTGTTATCGCAACATCATATGAGATCCAACATGCGATTCAGTGGCTGCTGGGTATCGTGTGTCTCATAGTTAAAGATTAATGAGGTGGTGGCCGGTCACGGCCATGACTACCCGGATCTGGAAGTTCATCATCGGCGAAGACTCCGGGAAATTGAGGAACGTTTTTTGTAGCCCAATTTTCGAGCTGCCTGGTTGTTGACATACCTAGTCCGTGAATACAGTCGTAATACTACAATTCATTGGCACTCTACAACTGATGAGACCAGACCACAGCAAAGCAAATTGACATGATGGGCTGGTGCTTGTGCTAAGGTGTTGGAAATTGACAATGATCCTCTATGAGTGAGGCTCCAATGTGCCAATGTGCACTTTGTGATATATCAATTGCAGTGCCTCCCACATGGTTTACAAGGTTGATAAGATTGTTGTTGGCCGCCCAGGCTTTATTGGCAACATCCAGTGTGCAAAGATACTCTCATGCAACAGAGGAGCATTTCACGTTTGTTCCGTTAAAGACTGACACCTAGGTGATCTCAGGCACTTCTCTCAAGTCAGCGGTCAGTTATAACCAAGTCAGTCCGTAGATTGTGAAGTTGTAGGGTTCTGTGTTATGTCCCTTTCGAACGCCTATGCAATCACAATAGCTACAATTAACCTAAATTAAAATTAAACTGAGTCTTGCCCCATCTCTTGTTGTTGGTAGAAGAGGGTGCTGTTCATAGGATACAGAGCCTTCTCTGAAATTTATGGTAGTGGGTGTCAATTCTACTCGCTTGAGAAACCAGCAGGTGGATGTGATTCTAATAGTGGCTCCAGTCACCGCTTTAGTGCAATCGGCGTAAACTCTGGCTTTGTTCGAGTTAAGGACAACTGAAGAGGCTACCCCCTGCTGTCAAAGCATTTTAATGAGCTTTACAGCTCCAGTTGGAACCTGCTTTTTGAAACCTTGCGATCCCTTAATAAAATAGCAGAGAGCTTTCATGAGGTTGCTATCTTGAATTGGGTAGTCATCGATTTTAATCCCATCCCGCTCTGTAAACCCTACAATGCTACCTTACAACTTAAGGCGTATATTGGCAATCCTCTATTTCACGTTGGGAAGGTGACAGACCAAGCACTTGCCTTGCTATATTGTAACCTTCAGATCTATTGGTTAATTCTTCCTGCATTTTTGGAATCTTGCTTTTAATTTTGAGCATTTGGAGTGGGAATCGTCTCCACAAGTGCAGCCAATTACTCCTGGTGCCTGACGCTGTATTGCCTTTTTGTCCCTTTCTCGTTTCTCCTGGACAATCTCATGGCAAAGTATTGCTTTGTCCCGCTTTTTCTTGAGATCATTTATATTTGGTTGTGTTGGATGCGCTTGTGTACGTGATTTGGCAGTCTTGTTCACAGCTGCTTCCAACAAAACTGTGAGGTCATCAGCCATGAGAACACATGACTTTTTCAATGTATCAGTACTCATTTGAACCCACTGTGTTAATGTATACATATCTCCACATTAAAATAGCGTTTAAATTGAGATCCGGGTATTAGATATGCATCCAGCAAGGATTCTCATATGTGGACTGACAATGTGCAGTAAAAAAAATTCATCGAGGACCTCTTACTCAACCCACAGTTACAATATGAAAGGCTAATTCTTTGTGCTTACCAGACGGACCAACCAGCGTATTACAAAATCATAACAGTGTAAGTCATAACCGGTTATGACTTACACTGCTATTACCGAAGAGTAAAAAGAGTTTGACCAAAAAAAAAGAAAAACATTCTCATTGTCTAAATCAATGTCACTTTCCATATCATTGTCATCCAGTAAATCAAAAATTTCATCCATATCGTTATTATCATTACGTCTTCTTCTCCCAGCCATTTTCTTCCATATCATTATCATCCAGTAAATCAAAAATTTCATCCATATCGTTATTATCATTACGTCTTCTTTTCCCAGCCATTTTCCACTATTTTTAAAACCTCAATCTCTAACAAAACTAGATAGCGAGACACAGTTTGAAGTATAGCCTCGCTAAATCAGCCTGGAACCTTATTTCAGAACAACCCAAAGCCATTCCCGCCCAAGGGGCATATAAATTGTAACAAACGCCATATTTTATGACAAAGTAAATTATATATTAAAGTTCTCATACCAGCAAGACAGGTTCCTTAGCCCAATCGTTTAAGGTTTTTATGTAATGATCCAATTTTTCCCATTTAAGGGTGTTGTTATATGGAAACTCTCATTTAGCTTTTGGTTTTTATTTTAATGAGAATTTCAAATACTGTTTCCATCATCTCAGATTTTGCTCTCAAAATTCTTAAAATTCTATTTATGTAAACATTGGTTGAAAAAACTGAGTTGTGATCCCGAGTATTTCACAATATTCCTGACTGAAATCTTCCTGACTTATAGTGTTAAGTAGTAAAATCTGGTTTTTAATCTATAAGTAAAAAAAACATAAGAAGGTTTTAAAGATTATTATCTGAAAACCAGTTTAGTGTTGACTTGCTTTACTGAAATTCAAAGAAAAATAGATTTTTAAGAAAAAATAGAATCAGCCCTGAAGCAGCCTTTTAATAAAAAGGGGGATTACCAGTTCTCATTTTATTAGATTTGGCCTCATTGACCAGGCATATAATTTCCACTTTCATAGTTTGAATAGCATTTTTTGCCTTTGTAGGTGATTTTCATTTACAAAATTAATATAAATCTTTGATTTTCTTCTTTATACTAGTATCCAGATGTAGTTCAATTCTGTGAGCAAATGGCTGTGTTAAAGAAGACGGTTATTGTGGCTGCATTGGATGGAGATTTCCGAAGAAAAGTAAATTTAGCGTTAATAATATTTTGATGCATACAAAATCTATAGGCTTAAATCAAATTCAGTTTCATGTTTTAATGCTCATCAAAAATCTGTTCTTTTCTGAATTCCACTTATTTCTTCATATTTATATATTTTTTTTATTTATTCTGATATGAATTTCAAATTCCTTTAAATTCATGTTCTTTTGAGTTGAACAGTGAAATAAGTAAGATAATAATAATAATAAATAATAATAATATATTTAAATTTTTTTGGTTTAAAGATATTTTTTTTAGATTTCCTTTAAAAACAATAGATTTTTCAAGTTTTGACCCGTTTTGTCACTTTCCCAAAAAGTTTTTTTTATTGTAGTAGAATCAATTATAACTTAGTTATTTTTTGCTGATGTCAGCTAAATATTTATATTTTTTCGATGTTTTTTTTTTTTTTTTTTTTAATAAAAAATTGTATGGTGAAAATTTCTGCCAAGTTTTAACTTGATCAGAAAAATTTGTATCATTATATCGCGAGATTTGTAAACACAATCATTTTCATATTTTCTGCGGTTATTAAGTTCTGGTCTGTAAAAGACACAGTAGCAAGAAAATTCAAAATGGCTAACATTGTTTTTTGGTGTTTTCAACCTATTTCATAGCAAAATTTTCGCATTTGATAGCCAAAGTCCACGCCTCTCAGTTAATAGACTATAGCTGGTATTAATCTCTATAAGCAACTATCAAAAATATTATTTGGGGCCTAGAATCTAATGGGAGTGAAACATTTTCGTCCAAAAGTTCTCTTTTTGAATTTCACAAAAATACTTTTCAAAATTTCTATGACATGACATGACCTGTAGAATAATTTTTATGACATGACACTTACAGAAAATTTTGTTTGTGGGCCTTTGCAAAATATCTAACTTGGCCATAAATATTTTATAATATATTTTATCAAAAATTTAAATTGTTAAAACTTTGTGCGAAGTTAGCAAGACATAGAAGATATCATTTGACCTCTATATACACCTGAAAATCTTTTTCTGGAGTCTCAGCCTAAAAGCATGTGAAAATAATAATTTAGCCTTAAACTTGCATCCATAAGTTTATTTACTTCTATGGAAAAATATGGAAATATATGGTTTAGAGATTTGTTGCCTGAAATTTTACTCGAAGCTAGGACCATATAAAACATCTTTTGGTTCATTTAGACAGTTGTTGAAAAATCATGTGTTTTGATTTAGAGCCTGAACATCGCCGTTCATTTACAGGAGAAACCTTTTTGAACTTTTCTCAAAAAAAGTGTTTTCATTTATAATTTTCTTAAAATGTTTGATTTTTTTACATTTTTTTTCTTCAAATTTTATTTGAGTTTAGATGATCGTAGGACGAAATTATTTTAAAAATTTTTTTGGTGGGTTTCTGAAAATTAGAAAAAAATATTTTTTCAAAAGCTTTCACATTTTGATTATTACTTACTTCAATTTCAGTTCTTTAACTTAGTTTCAGTTTTGTGTCCGAATACCAATGTCCGAATACCGAATCCCAATGAAAGAAATAATTCCTTAAATAAGAATGAAAGAAAAGAAGACATCTTCTGTTAAAATCACTGTACCTGTCTGTATGTATGTTTGGTTTAATTTTTGAGAAAATGAAAGCCAACGATTATTAGAATGAGACAATGCTGATGCAGATGGTGATGCTTCGCAAATTCATGGACTGATCTTTTTGTGCGCAGGTCCGTTGTTCACAAAATTTTCATTTTCATTTAATAAAATCTCAACGTGTACAAATCCGATCTAAAATTTCCATTCAAATGTAAATGTGTCTTTTTTTTTCTTTTTTTTTTATTATATAAATTACACTATAAATTTTGTTGAAATATCTTAAGGAATTTAATTTACTGTTATTAATAGTTGTTCGCTTAAATTATATACAATAGATTATTTTATTTTGATTCATGTTTGTTTTTAGCCATTTGGAAACATTATAGAACTTGTACCACTTGCAGAAAGTGTCATCAAGTTATCTGCTGTGTGTATGCATTGTTATGAAGAAGCTTCATTCACTAAAAGATTGTGTGCAGATACTGCTGTGAGACATTTTACAGATTCGTTAGATGAAATTATTAATATTTCGGATTAAAAATACTTGAATAAATTAACGAGATATTTTTGTATTTCTTGGTGCTATTTCATAACTGAAATAGTAAATGGAAAGGTAGAAAACTGATTGGTTATCAGTGCATTGTTATTATTGTCCAATCGTTGAAATTCGTGACCTGCACTTTACACAAAAACTCCTAAATGAAGTGATAACACTTTTCATGAATACTTTTACAATTTGGTGAAGAATATACTTGATTACTCCATATATGTACAAAAATTTCTTTTAGGTTGAAGTGATTGGTGGAGCGGATAAGTACATGGCTTCTTGTAGAGAGTGTCACGAAAAACACCTGGACATCGATATGATCGAAGAAAATGACATGAAAATAGATGTTCTACGAAAACCTTTAATTCAAATTGATAATTTGAAAACCGAATTATTTCGACATAAAGAGAATGTTGGATTCTGATGAATCCATAATTCATGCAAAAATAGTTACGTAAAATAGGCTGTATTTACGTAAAAATATGGTATATTTACGTGAAAAGTTAATAATTAATTTCTGTTTAAATTTGCATGAATTTCGGTTAAAAATATTGGCAGTAACTTTTTTTGCTTGGATTTAATAATTTTCATAAAAGTGTGTAGACAATAACGGTTTTTAATCTATATAATTAAATGGATTAAGGTAGAAAATTAAAAAGGGCTAAAGAAGTTAAATTTTGCGAACATCAATATGCTTTTGTGGAAAAAATGTTCAGGAAAAGATTCTGTAATGTTTAAATATACCAAAATTGCATAAATGTCTGAAGTCACTATTTTAATATAGAATATAATATATAAACCAGAACTTAATGATACTTTCGAATTTTTTGAGATTTATTTTTTTTTAAATAAATTTTTTAATATATATATGTGTGTTTTTTTTATAAGCATAACACTTATAAGCGTATGAAGGCTCAAAAACCGTTAAAAATTAAGCATATTCTAAGCTAGTGGCGAACCTCATTTTTCGGAAAATAAAGAGTTTTCCTTAAATATACTGTTTTGTTTTTTCCTTGTTTCTGCAAAACAACAAATATGTCCAGTAACAAACATTAAGTTCTATACTATTTATAATACCAATTTAATAAACATCCATCAAAATATCAAAAACGTTGCTCCTTTTTTATGCTGCGTCTTTTAAATTTGAAAAAAAAAAAAAAAACTGTCAAAATCTTCTAGAAACTTACAAAACAAAACAAAAGATAATCTGAAAATTTTATTTAAACTTTGATTTCGTGAAAAATAAGCATATCTCAGCCTAAAGCTTTCTCCGAACATATTGAGGCTCAGCTAAAAACCACTATGCTTATAAAAAAATACATTTTTTTGTTCTTTTATGTATACTTTTGCCAAGATAATTTATAATTTTTATATATGAAATTTTATTTAGTTTTTCGGGGCTCAATTTGAAGTATCCTCTGGAAGTTTTTTGTTGATTCAAAAATTAATCTGATTTTAATCCTACTTCAAAGACTTTCTGTGCGTGCTTCAAAGGCTTTGTTCCTACTCTCCGGACTTACTTCTTAAACATTTTATTCTTGTTTTCGTGGGTTTTTAACCTTTAGTTCTTGTCTCCGGGGATCTTTTAAAAAATTTTATTCTTCCTTCTTGGAATTACACATCGATCCAAAGCAGTGATTATACTGAAGAATGCTCAACTTGCTTTTCACGTTTCATTTACAGTTCTTTCTTTACTTAAAGTCTTTGGAAGAATTTGCTCCTTCTTTCAATGCTTTACTCTTCAATATTAAGCTGGTTGGATTTTAGCCGCTAGAGCCAAAACTCTCCTGATAATAGTCTTGGTTGGTCAAATCCTAGGGTTTTCACAGCTACCATTTAACGTTTCATGCAGATAAGTAATAATTTATTTACTAGATACATATACATGCAAATTTGTTCAACGAACAACAATACCATAATTAATTGACTATATACTAGTAGGAGTTACTCAACAGCTGAACAACAGGAATGACACCTTCAAATACAAAAAGTTATATTTAAAATGCAAATCAGTTTTGCTAATCCAAACATCACGTTAAGCAAAAAGAGCGAAATTGCAATGAGATAAACCTAAAACAAACATTACTAAACCTGGCAAGGTTTTTTAATAAAACTACACAACATTACTATGAAATAGTTTCTTTAACAAACAAGACAACTGAAAACGGCTAAGATGAAATATGGTATTGAGATAATCTCTGTTTCCATACACCTTGTTGAAAAAAAGCACGATATTGCTCAATGACCTGTTCCATTCAGTCACACTAATACTTAATTCAATACTTACCGTAACGAATGCTGCGAAACTGAGGTTACTTTCACAGCATTTCGGGTTGCATAGTTATGAACGTTGCAAGTTTCAATAAATAATTTGAAATAGGGCCTGGAAAGTTGTTTTGTAAAGAATCAAAAACAAACATAATAGCAACCTTAACTAAAACAGAAAGAGGAGGTACTTTTAAGTCAGTAAAAACTTTAGAAACATTAGATTTAAATGGAAATGTTATTATTGTACGAGAGCGACGTTGAATAGCAAACAATTTATTATCAAAGTAAAATTTTGATCAATTTATTGGCTACTTAGATTAGAACTATATTAGCTTTAATAGCTGATGATGATGAGCAGGTTGCGATTTTTTTATCAAACAGAAGAATGAACCATTGAGTCCTACTTAAAGGGAAGTCAAAATTTTGTTTTTGAAAAAGTTTTTTCTTTTTGCACATGGCAGGCAGCTATTGAAAAGTTACTTAAGGGAAGTTGTACTTCAAAATTATTTTTATAATGTTGCTTTTGATATAAGGGTCATTTTGTTGTAGTGTGGAATGAAAATATTAAAGTATATTTAGTTTATATGGCGTGAAACCTCCATTAGATTGTTTATAATGGAGAGAAAGTTTTGGATGTACCTAGAATTAAAAATGCTGTTTTTTTATTAGTGGGAGCGTTGTGCTTCGCTTAGTTCAAATGCTGTGTTTAGCTTAGGGTCACTGCTGTATTTTGCTTGATCGAAGTGCTGCTTTTTGTTTAGTTAGGCTGTTGAGTTTCCATTTTTTGTAATACTGTATTTTACTTAGTTAAAGTGCTTTTTTTTTGCTTGGATAGAGTACTTTGTTTGACTTGCTTGGAGTGCTGTCTCTCGCATGGTCGAAGCGCTGTTTCATATAGTTTTGAATTATTCCCTAATGTTCAAATAATAATAAAGAAATAGGAAAGCGAGACAAAATATGAAAAAAATCAAGGCACGAATTTTTTGAGGAGTCAGAAAAATTTCGGCCCGAGTTTTTTGCGGAGTCATGGAAAAAAAAACTTCCTTACTAAAGAAAAATTTTGGTGTTACTGCCAAATAAGCTCCAGCTACAAAAGTGGCTTTTTTGCTGTCGCAAAAATTATCATCGACGTTATTTTCTTGGCGATTTCATTCTATTTATAATCGAAGCAGACGCTATCAATTACGCACATTTGCTATATATCGATATCCTAAATATTTTTAAAAAAATTATGCCATACTTTTATGTCGAGTTTGTTAAAGCGTTCGTACTGAAACAACCAAACATTTTCAGTAACATTCTGGCAGTTGACATTGCAGTCAATACAAGCAGAAACGCAAAAAAGTCTGTTTTGGATATCTACAAAAGTTGATACTACATGGTATTTTTTTTGGAAGTGCTGCAGTTGCAACGAATGAACCATAGAACATTATCTGGTGTTGGATTTAAATCTGTGATAATTGGCCGTAGCTCGCATTCGAAAGTCGCCATCCCCACTCAAGTGGATTTTATTGTACATTCATTAGTGTTTTCTCTTCTACATGTAAGAGTATTAGTAGAAAGTGGTAATACTCGAGAAGCCAAATCTCAAAATAAGCCGTTTTCTTCACCCAGAAAAGCAATGGATTATTTGCATATTTTTGGAAATCTTGAACGTTCTTCTATTTGAAAGCCTGAGTCTTAATTGGAAAGTTTTGGTCAGTTTTTCGTAGGAACGCTTCAAGTAACGCTCCCTCACAGTAACTTTAAATAAAAATGAGTATGTAACACTTCGTATATTCATCAATCGTGACAAGTGAAAAGTGCTCCAGTACTTAATTGTTATAAATTATGTTAGGATGAGTTGCTCTCCTCCCTCACCCAGTAAGAGGCACAGAATATCCATTTGACACTCTTTCACGGGGTAATTTTTGGTGAAAAATGTTTTTCTTCCCTTTTTCTTATTACAGCACTACGTTAGTATACTTTGTATTGCAGCTTGGCCTTTTTGCTTTCAAGTCCCCTTCAGTGCCAAATTAAAATCCCAAAAAATGCAATTTACAACTTTTACAGGGGTGTTTACTAACTATGCTCTCCATCATTGTGTGTGGTTAAAATTGTGTATTTTTAGCTTAAGATAAGTCTTTAATGTTTTATGATCAGGCCGTGTGAAAAGCTGTTTTCACAATTTGGTGTTAATTAGAAATACATGCCTCGCAATTAATTTAAAGTATAAATCTAAGTAGATTTACTTTCGCCATCCAAGTAAGCAATATCAATAACTTTCATACAAACATTCGATTGCAAGCATTCGATTGAGTGAATTATTGAGATGTTTATATTTTCAATAATTACAAGGTTTATTTATTGCTTGGTATACTGCATCTCAGAAAATTATCGTGTTGACCTTTTTTAATAAATTAAACCTATAAATACGGATTTAATTCAGAAACAAACACAAGAGAAATGTCATGAACCCGTTCGTAAAAACCACTAGTAAATTTTCAACAGTCTTATATGTCTTGTGGTTTTAAAAAACGGAATAAAGATAAAGAAACTCATTTTGCTACAACATTGTAATGTTTTTTTTTACAGATCCAGCAACAAAATGAGGACACAAATGACGTGACATTTAAACAAAAAAAACTCTTTACTGTTTACTGTAATCAAGTTGTTCCAAATTGAACAGGCTTCAGAAAGTCGGCATCAGTAAAAGCATCTTTTCCAACCACGATTGGTAATTGCAGAACAGTTCCAGAGGGTCGAACAGATTTTAGTGTTGTATAAACTATATTGTTGAATGTAAAAAAATGCTTATCTCTCTCGAGCAGGTAGATCCACTGTAGTATCACTGTAGAAAAATCAATTTATCAGATGGCAAAGCAATTCCAGTGGAAAGCTCCTCCATTGCTAGATGTCATGGTTAGTCTAGGGGGATTCCGCAGAACCAATAATTTTATGAGTGTAATTTGAAAAAGAATCAAATTTTCAACTATCAATTATATATCTACGCGAAACTTTCCTGCTGTAGATTTACCTTTGCCTAATTGTTTATGTAGGTGAAACCATCCTCGTCTACATTAGTATTTGCCCAATTACATCTGTGCGCAAGGAAAGCACCTAGAGGTCCAAAAAGTCTCAAGTTTCGGGAATTAAAACCACGATAGTCCCTGAGGGGCCACGCGATGGTGGGCTAAAACCTCATTCCATTGTCGTGGATAAAAGCCTGTTTCGATTGAATTATTCTTTATTTTTCAAATACTAGTAATAAAAAATAGGAATTCGAGACAAAATATGAAAAAATAGGCACGAATTTTGCCCCGAATTTTGCCTCAAAATTCTGCAGAGCTAGCAAAAAAACCTTCCTTACTATAGGGAATTTTTCGTGTTGTTGCTAAATGAGCTCCAGCTGCAAAGCTCTCTACGCTCGCTTTTTCCAGCAAAAAGAAATTAAAAAAAACGATGAAGTAAACATCATGAAGGTCTTTAGATATATTGAAGCCCACTTGTGATGCACTAAAATTCTGCATTTGAATTCCTTTAGACCTTCTCCTTTTTAGTCGATTTACGAATTTTTTATCAATTATACCTTACTTATATTTGGTGATTTTTGCCTTTCGAACAAGTTTTTTAAGGTGATTGATTAATTAAGGTGTAGATTTCGTTTATTGTATCCATTTTCCGTGAACACATTTTTAAAAAAAATGAATTTCACTCTCAGTGAACCTTTCAGTGCAAGTTGATGATGCTCTATATATGATTCCTTTGAAGATCCCTTCTAAGATTCGTGGATAATGGTTTGAATTCGCTTTGACCTGATGTGTGGTATAAAATATTAATACCCGTCAATTTTAATACCAATATACTTTATTGATTTGACTGGTAATATCTTTTGTCCACTTATTCTGAAAGTAAGATGTTTGGTCATGCCTGATGATAGGAGAAGTTTGTCTCCCGAAACGTCGTTCAACAAATATTGTAACTCATGACATGTTGTTTTAATTTCATGTTTTTATAGGCATGATTGCTGAGTTTCGTTTTTTCAGAGAAATTGACCTTAAAATGGATACCAAATCTCAAAGCAGGACAGAAATAGATCTCGTGGTGGTGTTATTTGTTACATCAAGGGCTCTTAATTTTAATGAGGTTACACCCACAAATGAATGACATTGATATTTTTTGATATTCTTCTCCCTTGCATCAAACCTTTTTCAGTGTGTATAGTTTACAGGCCACCTGATGTCAACAAATTTTTTGAGCCTTGAACCCATACTTTACACCAAATTTATAAGGATGGAAAAGATATATATTTATTTTAGGACACCTAACTGTTAATCTTTTGGATAATAATAACAATTACATTTTTGACAATAGAGCTCTCACATCAAAATGCACTTTTAAATAAGTATTGTGAATTTTGTTCCACATTTGGTCTTACACAACTAATCAGGGATCCTCTAAGAGTAATATCAAACGCCTTGTCGTTATTAAATCACATTCTTACAAATGCTTCTGACAAGACAGAGGGATTACTTGAAATTTCTCACAGAAGGGATTACTTGAAATTTCTCTTTCAAAAAAAATTATAACTATTGATGACATAGCACCCATGAAAACAATTAAAATAAAAAATGTTTCTCAAGAATGGTTTGACAAAGAAGTTGCAGAAAAAATAGCTACAAGACCTAAATTGTTTGAAAATTTTAAAAGGACAAAAACAGATGCAGACAAGGTACTATTTAGCAAAGCTAGTAATGATGCGCTCTTTGGAAAACTTTGAAAGATATAGGAGTTTCAAAATCAAAAAACCCATCTTAAAAATCCAATTTTTGTTTAAAACAAATGTAAGAAGTTGGTTTTTGATCATCTTCAAATTGCTAATAGTTTTAAAAAATTTTTGGAAATCTTTCAACCAATGTTTCAAATCTCCTTACAAAAGCATCAAATATTTATAATACCCAAGCGACCCTAAATTTTTATGGCCATATCAACATTTCGAAGGAATTTGAATTCTCAAGGGTCACTGAGGATGTAGTTAAAAAGATAATTAATGATTTAGAACTAAA
>JAUZNK010032123.1:0-18632 GCA_035046665.1 Euphysa ruthae
AAGATTTTAAAGTAATGCTAGTCATGTACAAAAGACCAATTGCTTATAACTGAAAATTCCTTAATATATGTTGAATAACCCCTGATATCTCACAAGTCACATTGACATTAAAAACAACTTTAAAAATCTTGTAAGTGATGACGACAGATAGCGTTATCCGTTAGGTTATCCGTAGTAAACGAGTGTACAAGGGGATACTATAAACACTATATAGAAATAGTGATTTAAGGCTATAATAACAGATCCAATGACTTTTCTGTTTTAATGGTCATCTGTTTACCTGTAAAAGAATAAAAGCCAATAACAGCTTTCTGTAAATCCAATGGTTGCTTTTTCATTGTTCCGACATCAATAATACGGTAATGATCGCGGGTATCAGTTTCCATAAATATTTATAGCTGACGTGTAACTGCTATTATAATATTATTATGTCCATATCTGGTGTACGAATGAAAACGCGCTTCGAAAATCTACTAGCGTGCTTATCATGTGGAAGCACACGTGTGTCTAATTATTCTTGATGACGGATAAGTTGATAAATGAGCCGTGAACTGACTTTATCTCCATCCACAAACGAAAATATTTATCTTTATCTGTAATAAAAACTTGAACATCAGCAAACAGATTTGATGAATATATTTTCCTTGTTGAGGCGATAAAAGAAAGTAATGCCTCTTTATTTGATCCTGCGCTTAAAAACATGTTCGATTGATGTGGAATTTTTTGACTCGCGTTCTTGATGGAGATTTTTTCCCTTCCTGTTTATCGCGTCTTCGTTTTTCTGCGTTCTTTATGTTTACTGTGTGTTATCTAAAAAATATTACCTGTGTTTACTAAAAACTATAACTTCAGCTAATTATCCAATTTTATGATTGAAATATTTAAATTTATCGTTGTGACGCACAATGTACAAAAGAGAAATATAAAACAACTTTACGTTAATTATAACTTAAGAAAACAATTGCATTTAATACACTTTTAAAAATATATTTCTGTATTGTTTACACAAGAAATTACATACTTATCTCCAACAATATCTATCCATCGAGCGTGATATTTTTTTGCTGGAGAAAATGACTAGTTTTAGCAGTTCTCTTGCTAGCTCTCCGAATTTGACTGGTACATCATCGTTTGTATCATTGCCTAACATCAATAATGACAACATCAACAAAGAAATTTCCAGGTGAACTTATAAATAGACCTAAATATTTGCAAAC
This sequence comes from Euphysa ruthae, assembly GCA_035046665.1. Classification (NCBI taxonomy): domain Eukaryota; kingdom Metazoa; phylum Cnidaria; class Hydrozoa; order Anthoathecata; family Corymorphidae; genus Euphysa; species Euphysa ruthae. Next base: position 1,218 of record JAUZNK010032123.1, read on the forward strand.
TAATGAGAAGATTCATGGGGTTTGGGGTTTCGGCAGCAGCAGCTTTTAAAACTTGTTTTTCGACTTCGATTGAAATATTAAAAGAATTTTCTGCATTGATCTTGCATTGATGGCAGTTCGTAAAAACTAGCCGCTTTTTCCTAAATTGAAAAAACTCGCAATATTGATAATTTTTTTAGATCGCATGAAGTAACATTTTCATAATGAATCAAGCATGATTCTGCACCCCATTTTGTTTGTTTACAAAGACAATAAACGTGTTCTGCCGAATGATATTTTTTAACAATTTTCTAGAAGAAAAACTGTTCGTCAAAATATGTTATCTTTCGAAATAAAGAAACATAGCGCAAGATGGCGGCTGTTTTTTTTCTTCAAATTCTAGAAATATTCTGTAAACGCTTGTCTATTATACTTTAACTGCGGTTAAAGGCAACTGGGAACAAGTTGATATAGCCTATTTTTATTGATATAGAAATGTTTATCAAAAAAAATTTCAGTCACTGAATGTGGGATAAGAAGTAAAACGTTTGCTGGTGAGTGCCCACGGCCTTAAGACCGATCGACAACTTTAACCTCGTTTTCGTGCATTTTTCTGAATTTCACTGTTGCGCAATCTTTAACAAATGGTGTATTGCGCCGTGAGTTAACGTGCCGATATAAAAGAATTTAATTTTTTTATGTTTAACATTCAAAGTAAATACGCCCATAAAACAGCTAAGTTAACATTAAAAGTTGAAGCGTCGTCACTGTGAGTTAACGTTTACGGTTTGTTTACATTCTGCTTTAATTGTATTGTCAAAGAAAGCTATATGAAGAAAATCGAGTAAATGAATTTATAACATTTCAAAATGGACACAAAGTTATTTATCTATTGTTTCATATTTTTAACCGTTCTTTTTGGCACTCGTAGACTCGAAGAATTGACATTTGAACTTGTTGACAATGCCAGGGAATGTTTTCATGAGCAGATCCATAATGAAACTAAATGCACGCTAGAATTTCAAGTAAGTTCTTGTGTTATTAGCATTATTATTAGAATGGTAAAAATTATATATGATAAAGACCTGAATAAAGTAAGTAAGTGAGTATTTATTCTGCCACAAATAAATATACGTAAACTATGAGCATTACAGAACAAGAGAAAACAAAAAATTAACAAAGACAATAAACATTATAATAAAAAGCAAATGGTCGCAAAGATAGGCACAAAAATTTTCTGCCACAAAAGTATTTCCATTTTAGTCCTGTTATATATCACACACAAAAAATTAGAGATTGATTAAGTTGAAGCATAGTTAAAAAAGGGTATCCTGGAGTTTACAGGCTGATTCAAAATTTTATTTAAAAAAAATATTTTTTCTTCCGATTCAAAAATATTTTTTAAAGAAAATTAATTTTAATACACCTTTTATTTTTAGGGGGTTATAAATAGTAATTTATTAAGAAAAGTATAGAAGTTATGAAGATATTAACCCCATATGCTGGTTATGATATCTTGAAAGAATATTTTATACAAAAAAAAAAAGAAAAAGATTTTATGGTACATCTGATATATATAGTTAAATGAAACATTGGGTTTTTTTTTAGTTAAGAATTTATTTAAAAAAAGAAGGACTTATGCTCTGTTTCAATTTAGTTTACTGTTTATAACGCACCCATTTTTATTTAAAGACACAAAATTATACGTTAAAACAATAAATGTTTAGGTATGTTCGAGATGGAATGTTGATCATTCTTTTGTTTAATGTTAAAATAAGTTTTTTTATAATGCTTGCTCGAAATTTCCTTTATGCTTTACAGAATAAACTGTGGAATAGCTTAAAAAACGTGTATTAGTTATGCCATAAGCAAGGAATTCAATCTGGTGGACTGCAGTTTTAACTATTTTCGTCAGCACATTAGTTATTCAAATATAAATTTTTTATAAAAATAGTAAATACAATAACTTTTTGAATCGGACCGTAAAATTTTTAATCGGACCTTAAACTCAAGGAAATATGAAAAAATATGAAGCATAGTAAAAAAAAAGGTATAAATTAAAAAAAACAGGTGTTATTTTACAGAGCTACAGTCTATATTTATTGCGTCTGCAAACTATATCCAGAGTTTCCTTGGTCTTATGTTTTTAGCTAACATTTTTGGAAATTTCTGTATTTTATCATAAAACTTCTCAAACATTATGCTAATGGAATTCAAGCCAATCAGTTTATTGCTGTGTGCACATTGAGGAACAATGACGTTCTATCGTAAATATCATAAAAAAACGACGGGTAAATAATGGGATCTTGCAAGGTTAATCTTCTTCAACTGAAATTTTCTGGAAAAGTGGGTTGTACATATTCTAATATCTAGATCTATATTTAATATTTTTTTATTCTGTAAAAAGCATGTTAAAGTTGATGAAACTATCTTTAAAAGTAATATAAATATTATATACAAACTTTATGAGAGGTATACATAGTTTTTGTCCTCAAAATGCATCGCTAATATTTATGTTAGCATAATATTTTTTTTTGTTTTGATTCCGCAATTTAAGAGTGTTCCAACCCATGTGCTATCTATTCAACATCAATGCTGGTGTTTGAATTAATTGAAAATCTATTTTTACTGTAACTAACCTCAATTTGACCAATTTTTCAATGTTATTTAATCGTGGTTGAGATCACGTGCCTGTCTTCTACTGAATTTAGCCAATCACGGATGCTGTTGAAGAGATAACGTCACTATCATGATAGGCCGCATGCGCATTCAGTTGAAGCTAAGAAACGTAAATACTTCAATTCCATGCAAAACGGCTGTGGGTAAACATGCAGTTTAGCGTCAGAAATTGAAATATTGCTCGATAATTAATCTTTCTATTTAGGGAATTAAAATTAGGCTTAATTGAAATATGCTGATAACAATTTTGACATACATACTTAGGTCCTTATCGACAAATCGTGGCAAGTTTAAATTTTTAATGTATTTAGTATATATACCTCACTAGACACTTGATATAGACGTAACTGATCCATCATTGCAGCAGCATTGTAAATACTTAAACTATTTTAAGGTTGTATATACACATTAATTTATTTAAAAGATAAATCTACATTTTACATGGCTGACGGCATAGATTTTAAGTTGGGGGTGGAAAATGGGGTGGGGGCACATAGTTTTTAAAATTTTATGAATGACTTAAAACTGCGCTTACCATGGTTGCGAAGGAACATTTTAAAAAGTCAGCCACGGATGCCAATGAAAAATGTGAAAGTGAAAATAAATGATAGAACACATTGTTGAAATTTTTTGACCAAATTGCCACATTCTTATCAGCACTATATTAGATATACATACATACTTTGGTATATTTCCCATAAGCATGGAAAGTTGGGCATGGACGTGGCCCCTTAGTGTTGGAAATTAAAATAAAAACAAAAACAATTAAATCAAAAGAAAGAAATCCAAATTATGTTCACTTAGACAATGTAATAATTGGCAGTACGAGGCAAAATGTTATCAAAGACATGATTCTATATTATTTCATATTATAAATATTATTTATTTATATATGTTTTAAATCTATTTAATTCCTATATTTTAAAGAAATAACTTTTAACTCTTTTGATACCATGCCTCTGAAAATTGTTCCCTCAGGAACGATACATATAGACTGTTGCTATGGTTACAATTTTTCGTCAACAGGCTATATTTTGGTATCGATAGAAAGCCAGATAAAAAGCCAATCAAAAGAAGCCAAAAGCTACTTTGTATTGTCTCTTTATGTGGAGATATAGACTTCAAAACTTTATGTAATAGTTGTATGCCCACAAAGATTGGCTAATTAATGCATATAGTAAGTAAATTATTTCATGCATATTTTTTACTTTTTTAGCTGTAATATATATAATACATCTATAATACTGTTTTAAATATAATACACTGGATTTTAATATATAGCAAATATTTCCTGATATAAGTCTTGCTCAGAAATTCTTTTTATTTGTTATTGCATATTTGACCATTGTTTAAAAACGATATTATCTTTATAATCAATCAATTAAAATTTGTAAAATATTGCTTAAACATGTTCTGAAATCATGATCCAATTTTATGATCTATCATTGACGTGCGTTTCGCGGGTTCCTAATGTAAATAAAATTAACAACTAATTACGATTGTTTAAATCCAGATAGGTACGTGTTATTTTACAGTATTTGATTGAGCTGTTATTTCTGAACTATGACATTTTTGATCACCAAATTTTTGCAAGATCTCAATACATGTTGGTAACTTTTATTTTTATACAAAACTTTTAATATTTCTTATTTCACTTTTTAGAAGTATTATCTTTGAATTAAAAAAAAAAAAATTCTAAAAAGTACACACATACTTCTAAAAAGTGCACACATATTTCTAAAAAGTACACACATAAATTGTACGAATCTGTTTTCATTAAATACAGCCTGTTATATGGTTCTGTATTTTATTAACTAAAAAATGATATGGAACCAAACTAAATATCTACATTGCATCATGACACAACTTCTTATCGAGTTTTAAGGTTTTAAATTCATGAACATCCCACTTATCACCTTTAACTGCTGTAACATGTAGTTTTATAATGTGATAAACAGGAGTAATGTCTAGGTCTCTAGAAAAATGTGATGGAGCAGATTCTAAAATAGTGGAACTCCCTACTTGATACTTAAAGGAAGGATGCCGTCATAATTTTTATTTTTTTTTTGTCACATTGTCATTAATTTACTCAATATCCTGATTTCAATATATAAATTGTCGTACTTAAAACTTATCTTTATAAAACTAAAGATAACAAATATAAAAAAGCACGTGTTTAAAGCCACCAGATATATTTAAATTGTGTGACGTCACTGTCGCACATTTACGAAACAGTTGTTCAGAGTGATAGAGAACTTTTAGTTGTTATCAATCGTGCAGTTACTACTGTGTTTGTAATCATTTTTTTATCTTGTAATGATGGTTATTCACTAGAAAATGGCTATTTGCACTACCGAAGGGTGTGACAGCAACCCAAGGCAACAAAAAAAGTTAGTTTTTTAAGACTTCCTCGGGATCAAAACCTAAAAAAACAATGGTTGCAAAACCTTAAACGAGAAAATTACCCGCTTATGTTCGGATATGTCATCTTCTTTTTACTGAACAATGTTTTCAACGATATTGGAGTTTCCTCAGGACTGTTTCTTTTAAACAAAGTATTTTGAATTCTTCAGAAAGAGTGATGCATTTGTGATCTAAAAGAGAGAAGCGGGAAAATTTAACGAAACTTACTATATTTTTAAATACAAAAACAAAATCGAAGTCTCGCTCTATCAAGTCAGACCAGCTGTTATATAGTAAGGAAACATAAACTAAATATTTATTTTTTTTCTGAAAGATTGCAAAATAACCTATTACATGTAAAAATATCTTATACTTTTATAAAGAGAAAACTAAATTGTAAACAAATACTTTGAAATTTTTCATCAATTTTGTCTTCGCCTATATAGCTTGTATTTCTTTGCAATAAAAACAGTCCACCTCTCTTCTCTCTTCGTAGCGACAATTTTCACAATAACACCAACCCATATTTCCCACATGTAAATTCAAATGTATAAACTTTTTTGTGCCTTCTTCATTTTCCTTGACTTCTTCATCTTCCAAATCGCACTTTGGTTCAAACATGTACGATTGGTTTTATAACATTTTGGAATATTTTGTTCATTTCTTCAAAACTTTATTTGCTTTTTGAATTGCTACTACTTGAAGAGAAATCTGTAACAAATTCTGTTTCAAATATCACCGACATTATAATAAAATAAAAACTTGTGAAAAGAACCTCAAAACGAAAACAAGCAAAACACAGCAAGATATTTATTAAACGAACTTAATGTTTTCTGCATTGTCGTAATAACATTGTACGCCAGTGACGAGTCACTGATTTTTTTGATATTTTAAATCTGGGGTTTTAAGAAATTACATTCATTTCAATAACTTGATAATTTTTAAATGTTTTTTATTGGTTTGGTGATAAAATCTTTGAAATAGGCTGAAGCCGTTTTGTGATTATCTCCTAACAGAGGTATAGGTGCGAGTTCAATCCCCCTAAGAGACCAATGATTTTCTTTCCTGTAAGCTCAAATGGGAAGTCTAAGTATAGCCAGAACCAAAGCCATGGGAGCCTTTCTGAAATAAATAGCTTGAAGCTAATTGTTGTCCCCACGTTAAAATATATGTTGGAAATACATTGAATAATAGGGTTGTCAAGCCTTTTTTTAAACAGTAACTGAAATTTTAAGACTAAATCATGCGATTTCTAAGAAGATCTCATTTGTCTCAATAGCTGCTGCGGTTGAATATTTATGAATTTGAAATCTCTAATTTAATCAATTTGTCTTTGTAATTCTAATGTCTTTAGATTGGCTAAATAGTGTTTTTATTTAAATTTAAAGTATTAGAATGTTACCCAATTTGGCACCAGATAAAGATATAAGTTTTGGTTCTATTTGCTGTGGTGCGTGAAATTTGTATCATTCCCAAGATAAAATTTTTAACAGAAGAATGCTTAAAAAGTACTAATTTAATTCACATGCTAAAAATGTCAATTTTTCTGAATAAGACACAGATAAATTAAAACTTATATATTTTAATGTTTTTTTATAGGAAAACTGTCAACAAAAAAAAGCGCTTAAACCCATAAATTTATAACAGCATTTTTCTTAATAGTAATATGAAAATTAATATTAATATGAAGATTTCTTTGAAAAGCCAACTTAACATCAAGTAAAATATTCAAATATCATTCACCTCTGAATTGCTTAAATACTAAAAATCTTGGTTTCTTGATCAGAGTCAACTTTGCTTTTTTGTCAGCTTTGCTAAACACTAATTATTTCGTTTTTAGGAATTTTTAATTCTTTAAATTTATTTCCTTAACAAGTTTTTGTTTATGAGGTGTAACAGGACCATTATTAATTATTCTATTAACTGGGAGACAATAATAATATTAATAATATTTTTGATAATTTTTGTGAGTGTTGTTTGAACATTTAATTCCCTTTAACAGACCTGAACTCTTGGTAAATTTTTTAAAAGGATTATTTTGATGGACATGATGGTATATCTTATGTATAAAAGTCATTTTTGTAGCAGTAGGCATGTTTTGAAAACTAATAAGCTTAATATAAATGACAAACTCATGCAAATTAATTTGATCGTTCTGATGCAATAATTTATTTATTTATTTGAATTAATTTGAAATATAACCCTTTAAAATATTAAAAAAAATTGAATATACTTCAAGGAATATTATTTTTAATTGAAAAGTTTCTAAAACATGTGCAATATGACGAAAAGTGGCTCAACGTGTTTTGCTCATTCAATGTGTAGACTTGAGAATCGCAAACTTGTTTTTGCCCAATCAAAATCAGGGTGCTCAAACTCGTGCGTACTTTTTAGCACCAATGATATGCGATTAAAAAGTACGCACTTTGTAATCAAGTTAGAAAGTAAAAAGTCAAAATTGATTTTCTTAAGTATCAAGTAGGGATTTCGGCTATTTTAGAATCTGTTCTGTCACATTTTCCTAGAGACATAGATGTTATTTCTATTTATCACCTTAAAATAGATATTACAGCACTTAAAGTTGATCAGTGGGATGTTCCTGAATTTAACACCTTAAAAATCTTATATGACGTTGTGTCATGCATAAACAAACAGGATATATTTTTAATGATGTAATGTAGTCATTTAATTTAATTCCATATCATTTTTTAGTTAATAAAATACAGAACCATATAATAGGTGTATTTCTTAAGTGTTTTAGAGTGAAAAATTTTCTAAATATTTAACTCCATACTCATTGTATTGACCATTCTTCTGTGTGCACCACTCTAAATGAATGAAAATAGATTCATACTACTAACAAAATATCACACAGTAGCGATTAAAAACTACTCACGTACTTTTTTATGCGGATACTTTTTAGAAATATGTGAGTACTTTTTATTAATTTCATTGACTAAAATGTAAGCACACTTTTTTAAAAAATACCAATGGAGAAGATCTGTGTTACACAAAATAAAACAGGTTTTGAGAAGAAATATTGTTGCTTGTTGAAAAAATTTTCTAAATTTTCAAACTTTTGCACACTTTTTACCCACCCTAGCTATATAAAGCAAGAAGAGAGCAAGACAAGCAATATGAGGCCATGAGAATTTATTAATAATCATTTATTAGTAATTATCGTTAATGCTTAAATAATTTCCCGCTGTCTCACTTTAATTTCATAAATGAGCATTAATTATTTTTCATAAAATGAACATTAGAATATACTAAGGATAGTTGAGGCTAGCAATTGATTAAACTGTAACTTGAGACCGCTTCAATTTTTTTCTTTTTTATATAAAATGAACATTAGAATATACTAAGGATAGCTGAGGCTGGCAATTGATTAAACTGTTAACTTGAGACCGCTTCAATTTTTTTCTTTCTTATAAAAAAGCATGTATCTCTTATGTGTTGAAAAAAGTTTTCACAAATACAACAACTGCAATTTGACATGAAAATAAATCAAATGAATTAGACTTTGCTTTTTCCAAAAATATCAGGCGGCTGTAGGTTTCTTTTACAGGCAAAAAAAAGAATTCAAAAATGTTTTATATCATTGTTAAGTTATGCTTTGGAAATTTTAAATTTCTTTGTAAAATTAAAAAACTTGCACAAAATATTTCTATCAGGAAAAAATTAGCATAAAATATAATAAAAAATAAATTGAAATGTTAAACCAGTCAAAAGACCTCTTTTTTAACTGAAATTTCCTTAATGCATGTTTAATGCCAACCTCATCCCTTGAGGCATGGTTGCAATTCCAAATATCACCATGCATGTTTGAATCCAAATATCCCCAATTGTAAATTTTTTTTTCGAAAAAATTTTAGACTTTTTGGTTAAAAACATCAGCTTTTGTCTTTTAAACGCAAAAAAAAAAAAAAAATAAAAAAAAAAATAAACAGAATGCAAAAAGGTTTCATATATCAAAAGTTATCAAATTTAAAAAAATTTTGACTTCACTTTACAACTCTTTGAAATTATTCCTTATTTTCAGAAGGTTGCCAAAATATCAACATTTTTCAAATTGAAAACGAGAAAGTGGTCTTCATCAGAGAAAATTTAGTACAAAATGTAAAATAACATGTTGAAAAATTATGCTAGCCATAGTTAAAAAATCTAATGTATGTTTAAAAAAAGTCCAGACTTAGGTTTATCACCCCCTTATTTCAAATATTTTGAAAAAATAAATACTAAAAGATTTAAAAGTTACAAAACAGTCCTTGCAATATGTACGCTGCTTGTAAAAAATCTGTAATAGTCGCATCCTCTCACAACCGCGCGGTTTTGAAATCAGATAAGTGTATTATAATGTTTTAAACATTTGTTTGCCATTAAACAATAGTTTGAATATGTTTCTTAGTTAGGTATTCCCAATGGATTTTTCAGGGATGAATTTGTTTATATTTCTTACACCAGTCTATTATCATTGCAAAATTATATAATTACATAGTATAACACCTTCAATTTTTTTAAAAATATGCCCTGCTGCATAACACCATTGCTACCTTTTGCTGAATAAAAAGTCAGCATTCTATAACTTTTTTGGTGTGATATATCATACCTCAAGTGTTTTTTTCCAATGAATTTGGTATTTTCTCCTTGAAATTTATTTTTTTTTTCAGCTTTTAAATTACACCCCTTGAATCATTTTAAATAATTTACATAACCAGTGTAAATTTTAGGCCTTTTTTTAAACTTAATAAAAAAATCAAATTTGTAATATTTACTGATATTTGGAAAAATGGTATATAGTCAAAGAGGCTAAAAACTGTGCACTTTCATTTGATCTAATTTCATTTCATTTGGCCTACAGATGAAATATAATCTTACTTATAACAAAGCTTTGTGATTCATAAAGGTATGCATGTTATCTCGCATAATTTGTCATGACATTTGTTATGATTGTTATATTTTTAGTCTTTATGCCCGCATCTTTTAGACTCCAAAATGGTTTCTTTTTTTTTATAGAACGTCACATTGTTTAATTAATATTTGATTTAAGAAAATGCGCAGTTTTGTATAACAATGTTTCCTACTTTTTGGTGAAGGCTTATGCTACTGAGTGGGTGTAATTGTTCTAAAAGTGCACAAAAGCACAATAGTAATACTAAATAGTAGGTAAAAGTCTTAATTAAACACAATAAGTAGATGAACCAAGAATCTCTTTTACACATATGAATACATTATGCATATTGCTATAGTGATTATTGTTCTTGTTTATTTAATGTGTGTGCTGCCAATATTTCACGATTGATGGTAATTACTATAGCAAACTTTTTAATTTTGAGTATTCTGGTATGTCTCGTTTATCGGCCTTTTTTGGTATAACTTGCAACAGCCGAACAACCATGTCTTGAGTGGGAAAAAGTGAAATATCTTTCAAATGAGGAGGGTTAGAATGCGTATTTATCATAACAAATACGGTTTTTTTATCGTAGTATAAAAGAGCATACCATTTTTGAACTACATCCTCTTCTTTAGTTTGAAGGTTCATTTTCTTCCATAGGTTAATGAGCTGCACTTTTTAATAGGTTTCATCAACTGATCAACTTCCTCATAATCACTTTCACCTAAATCACTTTCCTCTTGTTAATCATCAGTTTCATCTACTTCTTCTTCTGTTTCAAAATATCTTTCTCACTTTCGCGATCACTAAACTCAACCTTACGCTTTTGTTTATTTTCATGTTATTTTGTTTATTTTCGTGTTTGTCTAAGAGTTTTGCTTCTTTCATTGAAGCTTGTTCTTGCTTTCTTTTCTTTTCTTGTTCTTCAGCTTCCATTCTTTTCAAATCGTCAAGGTAAGCCTATTCAGTTATTACACTTGTCTTTGCATCTATTTTTTTCCGTTTAATATTTGTTTCCGTTTAATTTTTGCTTTTTCTTGTGGACCCTCCATCTTGTTTAAAACTAGTTCTTAAGAAAACTTTTGGTTTGTGCTAATTGTGTCCTTTCTGGTATTCGATGTAACATCCAGCATAATGCCCATTTTTAACCTGTAACAGGGAGAGAGTATTATTCGATAATGCCTCTCTTCCATAATGTCTTCTCAGGCTCACCCAGTTTTCATATTGCTTTATGAGCCTGGGATCGAAACTTGACGGTTGTTATTTTGAATGATATGGAAAATATCCTGTAGCTCTAAAGCCAGAGAGAGCATTTTCAGGCTTGTGCCATAATTGACAAACTAGATCAACAAATGAGACTTTAGGAAGGGCTGAATCTTGTACTACATAAAATTTGTATGCATTCACGTAACTGATTTTCAGTTTCAGTTGATAACGCTGTCGTTTTCCCTGAAAATATATATATATATATTTAATTTAATGAGGTAAAAAGAAAATAGAAAATAATCTTCCTAATAATTTTCTTCTAACACAAATAAGAAGTACAAGGAATGTTGAAAAAGTGATGAAAGTTGATTTAAAAGGGATGTCAGTTATTGAGCTTTTTTAAAAAAAGCATTTGCAAAATACTTGACATGAAATAGATACTTTGGTTCTCTTTTTTTCAAAAAGTTCCAAAAGGTTCTAGTTTCTTGTAAAATTTTGCATGAAACTGAAGAACTCCTGACTTTACCTCTTATGGCTACCTGTCAAAAATTATCGTTCTTTGGGACATTTCTCCAGGTAAATTTTTTAGCAGTTTTCTCTAAATGCATTCATTAATGTTCATTAGCATTCATTTTATATAAAAAATATCGAAGTCTCAAACCAATTTGAAATCAATTTGGGTGAAATCATGTTATAAAATTTTTTGTTCTCTTTAGTACTGGGCTGGAATAAGCCAAAATATGGTCAATTTGGATTTAAAATATTATTTTAATCTAAAAATTTCTGTTAAGAATAAAAATATACATTTGGTGATCGAAAAATGTTAAATTCACATAAAAACCGTCTGGGAGTAGAAGAACATGGAAAGCTGTCTTCATTCAGTTTGAAGGAAACATGACAGGATTTATTATTTACTGGCATCAGGAAGAGAAGTTCAAAATAAAACTGTTGAGCAAGTTGTTATTGGATTTTGGATTTTATTCCAGAATAAAGCTCAAACTAAAAGCTGAAAAAATTTATTCAGTTATTCAGTGTGTGGTTAATAAAATTTGACTATGCATAGACCAACAGCCACGTGTTAAAAAACTTAACTATGCATAGATCAACAGCCACGTGTCAAAAAACGGCAAATGATATTTTAGTTTTAATGCACACACTGGTTAAAAGTTTCTCTCACAAAACTTAATCCTGCTTCTGATAATCCCACCTCTAATAATCCCGTATTAACTTAAGAAGCTGAATCAATAAACCCAGAAGCAGGAATAAAAGAGAAAATATATTATCAATCTTTGGTATATAGTGATTGGTTTTTAAAATAATTTTGAAGTAAAACATGAATTCTGCCTATTTTGTTTCTCTCTTAAATATCAAACTTAAATTTTAGGTCATTACTGGTGGCCATTATGATGTGGATGTAACCTTATCTGATCCTGATGGTAAAGTGTTGTATGAGGAGAAAAAAAGACAGTACGATAGTCATACCTTTACAGCTAATAAAAAAGGTTTGTATAATTTTTTGTTTTTGTATTTTTAAAATGTGTTCAAGTGGAAATTTACAAAGTAGATCAGGAGAGCTGTCGCCATGGAGACTGGGACAGCTTTCGTGATCTACTTCGTGATATTCCACTTGAACGCATCATCAATCTTGATACAAAGGATGCTAAATGTGCTAAGGAAATTTCTTCTTAGCTTCATGTTGGCATCGATGTCTATATTCCCTTTTGAAAGCATCAAATGAAACCACATTTGAGCAATTGCTCATCGCAACCGTTAATTTCATCTTCTTCAGCAGACTAGTTTTGGTGGGACAGATTTCCTTTATCAGAACCATTAGGATTGTCATTGAGGAGGTGAAACACTTTTACCAGAACAAGTTCCATGAACGTCTGATCACTCTTTGTATTGGATCTCGAGACTTCTAGTGCATCTGTAGAAGTTTTTCAAATCAGGGTAATTCTTTGGTTATTCCACTCTTCAATAGACCTGAGGTCGTTATCGTTGCTAGATATAACGTAGAACTTTTCGCTAAGCTGTTCAACAGTATCTTCACTCTTGATGATTCTGGGCACATATTCGCTGACATTCTACTTTGATGTTAATGAGTTACTCGTCGCTTAGAGTAATTACAATCTGTTCTTTGATCATCAGTATGGTTTTCTGGTTAATCGACTGCTGATGCTCTGACTTATCTATAAACGTGTTTATCATTCTCTTGATGTTTGCGGTAAATCCAGGGTGATTGCACTTGACATCTCTTAGGCATTCGACAAGTTGTGGCTAACTGAAGTAATATGTTATCTCTGGTGAAGTTTTGAATATCATTAAGTCTTTTTTTGTCAGACAGAGAAATCTAAGTGGTCGTCAACGGCCACTCTACGAACTGTTACTCTGTAAATTCCGGTGTCTCAAGGTTCTATTCTAGGACCTACTCTTTTAATTCTCATTAATAATTTGCCTGATAGTATTTTTTGCCAACTTGCTATACATGCGGATGATACTACTTTGCACTTATCACAAGACAAACAATGCGTCTGACTAGGTTTAAAGCATGGCATCATTTCACGATAGTGTTATTAAAAAAAATATATAGTTGAAATATTAATAATAGCAACTAATGCTGTACTTGAAAAAAATTATTATAGCTGACATATTCGACGATATTTTGTTTGTTGCTAAGGACTTTACTCTCAAGAATCAATTTGTAGAGGCGTAGTGAAAAGATCGGGTAAAACAAGGCATACTTCTTTCTTTAGAACTGTTACACAAAGTAGTTTTTTTGGTTTCTGAGCATACACTTTAATGCTTAGTACATAAGTAGAAATTCAAAAAAAATGTCGCAGCATGCATAAACAAAATAGTCAGTAATTTCGTTATCATTGTCGCGATCATCATCATTATTTGCAATTTAACACCGTTTTTCCTATGATGCATTTTGCGACCTACATAAAAAATAGGTACTTCAATTTATAGGAGTATTTGATGACGAAGCTTTATTAAATCTTGAAATTTACAATGTAGGTAAATGAAAGAGTTGATAAGCAGAAGTATAAATGAGCTTGTTAGGGAAGCCTCAAAATACTTCAGTGAAAGTATTAGTAGATCTATTTAAAAGGTTATAGTTAATCCAACTACAGGATTATACCGCGCATACTTGAATTAAATATGTAATAGATCTATTTAAATATGTGTGTTTTCATGATTTTTTATATGACAAACATTTTTTTTCAGGCGAATATGTGTTTTGCTTCAGTAACGAGTTTTCATCATTCACTCATAAAACAGTTTATTTCGACTTCCAAGCGGGTGAAGAACCTCCTATAAATGGGGGTGTAGGAAACCACCACACTGCACTAACCTTGCTAGAAACGGCTGCTGTATCTATACATGAGTCACTAAAGGTGATTATTGACTATCAGACACATCACCGATTAAGGGAAGCTACGTCAAGAAGCATGGCTGAATATCTTTATGAACGAGTACAGTATTGGTCTTTAGGACAAACTTTCATTATAATTTGTGTAGCCATTGCTGAGGTGTTTGTATTGAGGAACTTTTTTGCTGAAAAGAAAGATAGATTATAGCTTGTGCTGAGTCATAATTTTAAATATTAGGTAATATTTTGATAAATTTAAATAAACTTGCAACATCTTTTTAGATTTCTTTAACTAATTTATCCATGTGAAAGTTCCAATTGCACTCTTAAAATTTTTCATCACATTTGATTTCTTAGAAATGCATGTGTTTATATTTTGGATTATAGTTCTGTCGGCGCTATTTCAACATAACAAATTTTTATTTATTGTGCAGACTGGCGGTAATTTAGAGGATTTTATTTCATGGTACAAATGGGATTAAAATGTTTAATATTCACTTTCTTTTCCCGATTTTATTTTCACTTCTTTGTTTTGGAATTATTTGTGCTAATTATAAACCGCCCTCGTCCAGGAAAAGCATGCGTGTCCTTGGCTTCCGAGGACTGAAGTTACCTTCCAAAAAATGCTTTCATAAAACTCTGCAGTAAGTAAGATACTTGTGCTTTCGCAGTTAAGTTTTCTTTTAAAAAAAGACCGGTGGAAATAAACTTTTGTGGACAAGTGATAATTTATGGAGTTGATGTATTTAAAAGAATTCTTCAAATTCTTTAAAATACAATTATTGCATTTATTTCTACCCCCATCCCATCAGCATGATATTGAAATTATGTCAACATTTGGTTTAACTTTGGTTGATAAAACACTTAAAATTAACATGAAAACAGCATTTACCATATTTTTCTATTGAAAAATACCAGAATAAACAGCAGTATCAAGGTATTAAAAATATCCAGAAGCATTAAGAGGTAAACCCCCTCTATTTTTATTTTGCGTTTTTAAAAAATATGTTTTTTTTTTTTTTTTAATAACTGGTTGCTATGGTAACCGTGAAAAAGCACCAAAAATTACTTTAAACCGGCCAATATTGCAGAAGGTGGGTTAATCATCCCTGGCTGAAATATTTATATGGTGTTTATAAAGGGTGGTAGAGTTTTTTAAGTTGACCAGATGTTTAAAAGAAATTATTGTGTCGAGTATGTGGAGGTCAACGTTCAAAAGCATGTGGTTTAAAAATGCATAGCAAAGAAAAAAAAATTTCTGGTCAACTTTAAAAACTCTAAATAATAATTTAAAGGTCCCCTGAAAATTTCAGAAATAAATCTTAAACGGTTTGTGAGCAATGTTGGCGGGCGTCTCAAAAACTCCAAACTGAGAAAAATGCAAAAATATCAAAAATAGCAAAACAACAAGAAAACTTACATAAAAACAATCAAAAACTACTTTAAATGTAAAATATATCAACTAAAATCCTCCTGCTCCATAGTTTTTTCTCTCTTTTTCCACAACTTTGTCATTTTTTTTGAAATTTCTTCGCCCGAAGTAGCTGTCGTCTTAATTTATTGTTTTGGTTCATTCTAGAATTCGATAGTTTTATACGTTTATCATTAATAGCACTACAACCTCTAAGCATAAAAGCATCTGGTAACATATTTAATTTCTCAAATGCAAATACTATGGCTTTCACGCCAATATTAAAATTAGCTACAGCATCATACACACCGAACTTCAAGGTATAAAGCGAAACATACGTGTTATTTGGTAGTCGGTCCCAAATCTTACCATTGAACGATTCGTTCACATTCTGTGTTTTCCCGTCTAAACATTTTTTCAGCTCTGAATTTCTGCTCAGTTCATCAAAAATTGGTCTAACTTTAAAAACATGGTCAATAGGAAGACCCGGACTCAGTTTGTTGTGTTTGTGTTATTTTCTTTATCGATGTTGAACTTACACCAACTATCACTGTCAGTGAAACAGTGTAAAATGCAAGCTATTGAGGAAGCTACATAAAACATAGTTGCTAACACAACTGCTATGTTTCCAGCATTTTGTCTTATAGCAACACCAAAAAAGTTTTGTAGATGATAAATTACTGCGTCTGTAACATGACCGCGTTTGCCGAAAAATTTTTCTTTCTTCTTCAAGTCGTTTTCCAATATGTTTTTGAAAACACTACACACTTTAATTATTTAAATTCAATACCAGGATAAGTGTAAAAAAATTTATCGCGATTTATGTTTGTCATCACGTCTTGAAAACGCATGTTTTGATCGTCTTGGTTCCGCCCGCAGATCCCTGATAATTTTATTTGCAAACATGCGAGTTGTTCTGTTGTACAAAAGCTGTAGGGTCTATTTTTATGAGATATTTCTAGAGAAAGCAACCTTTGCATTACCTGCTCATTCGTTCCGGATCCAAAACTTTCCCGGTATCCATCGATAATGCAGCAAAGAGGCCATTTAACGATGAAAAGCCCCTTCGCTGCTACGTAACATCACACGACACACCACTATCAGCAACGTCATGATCATCAGAATGCTCACGTAAATATACTGCTGTATCAAGCAGTTTCTTTAGCAACTTTTTGTGTAACAACAGCTATTTTTAAAGCAAGCTTGTCACAATTGTTTCTTGTCATTGGCATATTCATCAACGTGGTAAATCCCGGAGTGTCCATGACCAAGTGCACGCATTGTATAAATTGTTCTATTATTTATATCAAACCCTCTGTTGCATTCTTTTGGTCCATAAAACTCGTATTCATACTTGCAGCTAAAGCTCTTCACAAGCAACTTTGATACAGGTCAATGACAGTGTTGAGCACTCACCACATTGGGGGCACGCTAATACATTAAATACATCAGACAATATTGTGCAATCAA
>JAUZNK010032145.1:0-18631 GCA_035046665.1 Euphysa ruthae
CAAGCGCCTACCAACTTGTTTTAGAGAACTTTTAAAACCATTGTTTCAGAACTTAACAAAAGATGAGTTGCTAAATCCTTGTTTGAAGGGCCTAACGCAAAACAAAAATGAGCCAATCAATGGTATGTTGTGGAGTAGATGTCACAAAAATAAATTTTATGGTAAAATTAAAGTTGATATAGCAGTTTTTGAGACGGTTTGTGAATTTAATGTGGGTGTCATTAGTAAGGCAACAATTATTAACTCCATCGGTTTATCATGTACAGAAAGTCAGTTATTTGCATTACGAAAAAATGATTCTATCTGTATAAGAGTCGCTGCAAGAAAAATATTGGAGAGAACGCGAAGACATAGAAGAAAGTTGCGGTCTTCAAAAAAGGAAGATCCAATAAATTATAAAACCGGTGCTTTTGGATTGTCTTCTGAGCCTGAAGATTTAACTGTGAAAAACAAAACAATTAAAAAACCAGTGAAAAATATAGTTGCACAAAGAACGAAACAACCTGCAAAAGATGTAATTGCATGGAAAATGAAACAAACTGTAAAAGATAAAGTTGATATTGACATTACCTTTATTTGTGATAATGATATCAAGCTTTTAGTAGTAAATTCCAATTAATTTATACGTTCACAACTTTACAGAATTGGCCGCTGTTATTAAAATTTTATTCTCAAACACTTATTTGCCGGGCCTGGATAGGATTGATATTCTGATTTTCTCTTTAGTTTTGTTAAAAGAGTTAATATGCATTTAAAAGATAATGATCTAATTGCCAAATAAAAAAAATTTTAGATGAATATCATAAGCGGTTCTTGATTTGAATTATTTTTTAACTTTCAAGTGCGCTTTTCTCTGATTTCATGTTTCAGGTGGTAAAAATTCTGAGCGGGTGATAAAATCTTAACCGCTTATCCAAATTGCTTGAAATTTTTAACAGAGACCCACAGTTAGTTTATATGTGATTTGCTAGAGTTAGTTTTTTTTTATAATTTAATTTTAAAAATCATATTTTTTCAATTTTACCCCATGAAACAAAATATTTAAAAACTAACAAATCATTCTATTTTGTTATTATATTATAGAACTTGAGTTTTTTTCCCAAGTATAGCTGCTAGTTTTTTTTTTTATTAATCGCTCAATTCTTGTTGACAAGCCCCGATTTTCAGGGCACAGGCTCCTTTTTTTTTTATGTCAGTTCAATGTTTATTCTTTAGTTGTACAAAATTTGAAATTGCCATTTCATTTATCTTAGAAGCTATGACGTGTACAGTAGTAAATGTTTTTTTTTATGCTTCTTGTGTCGACGACTACCTTAAACTATTTCACGAACTATTGTTTTATTTATATAAAGTTTCACGAAAAGTTTTGGAATAGAGCTAAACGCCTATTCGTAAATAAGGAATTGGGCGCATGTGATTAACATAGATGATAACAGTGTTTTTGAAGTGATTTTATATAATCGCTTTAAATTTAGGCATATTTTTGCCACTAAAAACAAGAATATTCACGACATTGTTTGCACTAGTTAGTTATAATTCAGTTATTACACACTTCTGAAAAAACTCAATTCCAAGACATGATTCAAACTTTTATATTTGATAAGAACATGAGAAATATTGAAATTTATAAATAAAAATTATTAACTAAATAATTTGATCAAAATTTCCCTGCAGATAGTACGAACCGCGGTCTCAGCTAG
The DNA here is from genome assembly GCA_035046665.1 of Euphysa ruthae. Classification (NCBI taxonomy): domain Eukaryota; kingdom Metazoa; phylum Cnidaria; class Hydrozoa; order Anthoathecata; family Corymorphidae; genus Euphysa; species Euphysa ruthae. The sequence continues at coordinate 1,701 of JAUZNK010032145.1, forward strand.
ATGGCGCTCCACTGCGCTTGATTATCAATTGAAAAAAAAAATCAAGATTAGTATTAACAACGAGGCGTGAACTAAATAGTCGCTTTATAAAAGATATTATATTCGGTAAATTATTTTAGAAGACGATGATTAAATTTTGGTCGACATCTCGATCGCTGAATATTTGTTGGGACATGAAAATTAACATTTAAATACACATAAAACATTTAAATGACGTAAACGTAACCTTTGTTTGGTCGTTTCTCTGTTTTTTATTTCATAACATTTTTGATTGTTCTTTATTTGATTACATAGCGAGAGTTCGTAAAACATTGTCTGCCTCCTTTTGTGAGTAGTTTTTTATTTCCTTATTATTAAATTTCCACCATATTATTATTTTTTTTCTATCACTAATTTTTTTTATAGATAAACATATATCACGAATTCGGGACACAGAGCAAGGACTGACATACACCATATAAATTCTTCTATGTTTCCCAAAAATAGACGGTGGTTTCACCGTCAACACAGCTATCATGTGGACTTCAACCACATACCTTTCCACTATTTATTATATTTTATAAATAGTCTATAGTAGAATCACTAGCTCAACTGTTTGATAAAAACGATTTGGGTCTTTATCGTGATAAAAAAACTCAAAATTCGATTACAAGGAAACTTACATAGAGTTTATTTTGCTAAATCTTAAAAGTTCTGGAGACTATTTATTGAGACATAAAAAAAAAAAAGTAAAATATAGCATATAGTTTCATAGAGCACGATTTAAATTCTGCCTTCAAAAGATAAAAGAATTAACATTAACTCAAGAAGATTTTAACTTACTATGGGCCTTAGTTGTCGAACGAAAAGTTCTCGGGTGATATTCGTAAAGGTATTTCTATTTTCATGCAATATTTAGAAAAAAAAAATCTTATGTCTTTCCTGGATTTCGCTCATATTTGTATTTTTGGGACAAGGTCCCTGAACAAAATATTTTAACAAGTGATAATCTAATGTTGACTTAATTCTGGTCCAGTAGTGTAGCAAAATGAGGTTTTTCAACAAATTGGCCAATACCCTCTATGGATGCCTAAATTCATGTAAAATTACATTTGAGAAATATTTGTCTTAAGACTGAATTTGGGCATGCTCATGTGCAAAATAATTGCGCCTAAAGTTGATTACCAGAGTATTTCCAATACATTATTCGATCGTAAAAGCCGATTTTTGATATCTCATCTTGTTTTTGGCAATCATGGACCGTCCAGACATGCTCAAGGGTAAACCAATCCAGACATGCTCAAGGGTAAACCAGTCATCAGTAACACAATTACTGCTTTCATTTTATATTACATCGTCATACAATAATTTATCACAGTTCAACAAATATTTAAAAGGCCGAACTTCTTGGACGAGAAGATTTTAGGCCAAATGCTAAAAACCAGAACTTTCTAAAAATACTTTGAGAATCATCCTCACTAAAATCGACTTTTAAAAAGTTTTGTTTAGGCCATTTCGGCAAAAAAAAAAAAAAAAAAAAAAAAAAAAAAAAAAAAAAAAAAAAAGGAACTTTCCTAAAAAAACCGGATTACGTCCCACATTTCTACCGCTGTAATTTTCCAAAAAGAGGTCATTGAAAATAGAAAATACAATAATCATAAATTAACACATTTTGCACCATTACTTACTTAGAAATTAATAGATAACGATTATTAAATAGAAGTTAGGAACAGGCGTACTGCTAAGACAGATTTTTTTTTTCTAAAGTTGACCAATTTTGATGGTTCTTTATAAAATTCATTAAATTGATAATTTGTGATATAATTGGGTTTTATAGCTAGTATGCAATAGTTAAAATTTTTTTCGCAATACTATTATATTATATCTTTATAGCTTTATCGAACTGCTTCAATCCAATTATTGAACTGAGAAGTCTTCCAATTTTTTATTTCACTGTTAACTTGACAATATTGGAATGCATCGACTGCATCTGGATGAATGATGAATTTATTGGACACATATCTTACTACTGCGGAAATTTGCAATCGTTAAATGTGACCGCATGTTTAAACATCCAAGGAGAATCGCTTCCACATCTGGTGGCAAACTGTAGAAATTTGAAAACATTAATTCTACGAAAAACTAGTATTCGAGATGTATATATATCTGCCATTAACTGGTCAAAAACAGTCATTGATGAACTTGACATATCCAATTGTTATTATTTAAGCGAAGAAAGCATATACGAAATTGTTATACCCTTAGCCTACCAATTGGAATATTTATCTTGCGCTACTTCAGATACAATTCTCGAAGCATTAAGCGAAATCAATCTCAAAATAAGAACGCTGGGTATAAGGCGACGACTGCCTGTTCATGTAGATAACATTATAAATATTATATGTCAATGTACAGAGTTGACGTCGCTTGATGTAAGTTTAACACCGATAAATAACGAAAGTTTCCAATTACTTTTACCAAATATACCACAGCTTAATTGGTTATACTTTGCTGGACACCAGGTATTGAAAACAAGTGAAGTATTACATATGTTGGTTAAATGGTGTCCCAATATGAAATCGATAGGGATAAATTATAATCTAGCTCCAGGAGATAGTCTACTAGAGGGCAAGCTTCCTGAATATATAACTAAGCAAAAAAACCTACATGAATTATGCATTGCAGGGAGTTATCTCAATGATATTGTCGAGAGAATCAAACGTTTGGTAAGGGAAGAATACACTAACAGAAGAATAAAAATCATACATCCCACGTATTTCAAATTACCAACTTCAGCTGGATCTATCGATAAAGTCATTCAGAAAATGAAAAAAATCTATAAAACGTAGCATTTACTATTATGAATTAAAAGCAATAAGAGAATTATAAAACATGGCGCAAATACAATTTCACCGTTTAAAAACGCCATTTCAATGCTTGAGTAGTTACTAAATTTGCAAAATATCAGATAATTCTAATGAAAAAAACAAAAATTTCACAAAAAAAGCGCCTCTGGAAAACTTAATACTTATCTTTACTAAGAGACAGTGTTTCAACGCGGAATGAGTTTACTTATTTATGTAAACTTGCCCCTATTCTCTGGTTAAGAGAATTGAGTGTTGGGCAACGGTATTCTTCACGCATGTCAAAAATCTTCATGGAAAAAAACTCAATAATGTGAAAGTGTTTAATCAGAAGAAAAGAAAATTTTTACCTGGGAGCAAAAAGTTACCATGCTCAGTATTAAATTATTTTGCGAAAAATGATTAGCGTAAAATGTTAAGTGAGGCAGACGTCAATTTTCTCCCTCTTCGAGCTACATTTTTCTGATCTAAACAAACCTAGTAAGAACGCATGCAAGCATGCCTTTAACACCATTGTGCAAAAGAGAGTAAAACTACATATGCTATTCTAAATTATGAAAAAAATGATAAAAACCTACATAAAATTGAAAATCCGTAAAGTCATCTAATTATCTCAAAATTAGATATATTATTAAAATTCAATAAAACATCGCAAAAAAAAGAAAAAGTTTATCAAATTTTTCACTATAAAAAGCAAGTACATGATTATCTTGAGCGATTCTTTCTTCCTTTGGTCTTTTTCTTTTTTATCGCAGGGGAGGTTTCTAAAATATAAATGAGATTTTTATGGAATGCTGCATGAATTACGTTAGCATGAAAAACACACCATGTAGTAATTGTCTAGTTAATGGATATTTCATTTTATTAACATTGTTATTGTATCATTTTTTATTTATTTTGGAGCACTTGATTTATTCTGTAAATACATGCAGCGTTTATACTTTTACTTGACCAATATATTCAGATTATTTTTAATAGGAAACCTTTTTATATTTATATTTTGATAAAGATTTAAATCAAAAAACGTATTTTTATCGGATTTTCATAATTACCACAAACTGCAAACTAAGACATTTTTACGAAACACCGGTAATATTACGAGAACAGGGGTATGAAGCCGTAGAGAAGCTCCACTTCGTATGTTTTAAGATTTATAGTTAAGGGGCATGGAGCCGTGGCAAAGCTGCATTTATATATTGCTCCATATTTATTAAAGAAAAATTAAGACATTTTTAAGAAACACCGGTAATATTGTGAGGGGTATGGAGTCGTATGCTTCAAGATTTATATAACCTATTACATTATTCCCATAGCGTATTAAAGGAATTTGTTTTATTTTTATTGTACAAATAAAACAAATTAAGTAAAGGAATTTGTTTTATTTTTATTGTACAAATAAAACAAATTAAGTACAAAAGTAATACAAAAAAAGAACATTTCGTGTAAACCAGTATAAAATTGCTTTTAAACTTCGCTGTTATTATTTTTTTATGATAAACAATACTTACTTGCTATTTCCAATTACACGTTAACGTTAATTAGGATATAACCACAAATTTCTGGTTAATGCCCAATAGGGATAGCAAATTTATGCATTTATTAAGATTTTAAAATTAATTTTTTATTCCGGATTAATTTTCACAAATTATTCTCGGTACATTAACACATACCTAAAAATTGCTAATACAGTATATACAAAAATCCATAGCAATATGGATTTTTTAAGTAATTATGCTTATTCGGCAGTTTTTGATAATTATAATGGAAATAAATTGAGCACAATCATTAGGAATAAAATTTAATATTAATAGACAAAACCTCAAAAAATAAAAGTAAAAACAAAACGAGAAATTTCCATTCAACATGGTTTCTAAGCATCATGAAAATTTCGGCAGAATTTATACAAAATATATAGAAATTTTTTAGGAAACTTTTTACCCACTTAGTGCTCTGACCAACAATACCCAATGAAATTTCAAAAACATTTCAAAACATCACGAGAAATAATTGTTTCAAACATCATACACTACTTCGAAAGAATTTGAGCATGTCATTTTGAGGAAAATCGAAAAATGACTACGTTTAAGGGTCTAAGCCAGATAAAAATACCAGAAATAATTTCTAACATCATAAAAAATGTAAATATAATTGGAAAGAAATTCGCAAAATGACATGTTGGGCAAAATTCCGATCTCAATCACACTTTTACTCGTTCTCCTTTAAGTTCTTTTTCAAGGCGAATTAACAAGTAACCAGGCGTAGTTTTGCTTAGAACAATCCCTTCCCAAAATTTTTGAGGAAAAATAACAGGCTGATATTTAAGCATTCCTAGAAGATTTTTCAAAAACAGAAATTGTTTTAACCGTTAGGCCTCTTAGTGCATGGCCGCCATTTGTAACCAAATGGAAATTTTGTGTTACAAGCAATCATTTGTACTTTTTAGAAACTAGTAATAAGGAACAAAGAAAAAAATATATTCCAATTTTTTTTTTGGACATTTGTGTAATTTACAGACCGGATTATTAAGACGCCATAAAACCTTAAAACTTCTATTACTCGCCTGAACTTTTAAACTTAATTCTATCCAAGTCACGTGACAACTACATTTTGCAGACCAGAACGCACTTTTGAGTTTTGATCTGTAAAATGTTTCATGGTCAATGAGTCTAGCTCTTAGGTAAATGCCAAAGCGAATTTCGGAAGCTTAAAGAATGCTGTATTACAACCCTAGTTTATCCAATAACATCTACTGACAGTAATAATGGATTAGGCAGTTGTCAATGAAGAGCACACAGTAGAAGGCAGGAGTCTTTCGATTATACAAAAACAAAAACAATGTTCGTAATGATAAGTTTTATTAAAATACAGACCCTTTGACCCATCTCCTCTAACTTTAATCTTCACTATCATCGCCATCACCATTCTTCTCATCCTCCTCGTCACTCCATGAACAATTTTCATCATTGGTTTCGTTTTCACGATCTTCGCAGTAAAACACATTTCTGTGTAGCTCATCTCATTTTTGCGGCATTTATATCGGTTAGTTCTGCATCCAGCTTTGCATCCGCAAAAATTAAGCTCAACCATTTAGTTTGGAACAGGGGGTTGGTCAGTCATAATGGCTTCATACATCTCATCTTGTAATTTCCATCCAAAATCCTGAGGACTAGGTAACCTTGGTCTTGGTTGGTTAGCATTTGTCCAAATTTTCGAAATGTAGCGACACCATTGGATTTTGAAGTCCGTAGCAGACAGTGTTGGTGGTAGTTTCATAGACTCTATTTGCTGTTTTGAATAATAATGTCATCGTGCTTTCGGAATGTCCGTTACTTTTTGGGGACGATTTTTACAATACAACTCTAGAACTAAGTGGGATAAGCAATCACGTACGTGGGTTATGTCGTCAGATCTGTTTCCAAGTTTACTGAACGCATTTAGAACCCACGATGGACTGCTGCAGAACACTTTCCAACATGCTAATTTAAACTTGCCATAAAACTTTGCGGTCTGGTCGCATCCAGTGAAACTCCACCAAGAGCTTCATGAGTCATTCCGATATTAATGTTTCGAACTTGGTTACTTCGACTGGTGCAGAAATTTGTGGATTAGTAGAGTTGTTCATAAAAGTAAATAAGTAGAAGAAGGACATCAGTATCTGGTGAGCAAACGAAAAGTTCTTGTCACGGGTTGAGACATGCAGTTACTATTCCATAACGGATCATAAGCGTATAAGCTTCCTCTTGGTCATGAATGAGTACGTCTTGTAAAATGGGAAGATTTGTTTTGCACTTATTTTCGTAAACGACCATGAAGTCTTTTTGCATTTTTTCGCAAGCAGAAACCAATTTTTCACCAAGGTAAGCAGTAAGCTCCATCTTTGTTTGAACATGAGATAAGAGTGACTTTAAGCTTACATTCTCAATATTTGTATAGTCTGCTATCTTTTAACGGACTAACACACCTTTGTTTCTTTTAATTCTGGTTTTTAACTTTAAAAAAGACACTATGCAATGGTCGAATATCATAGCAACCTCTTGATAATTCATGGACTCACATAAAATACGTTGGAAAACACATCAGCCAAGTCCTTGCATGTTCGCATTGCATCTGACTTTTTCAACTATCTAAGGCTATATCCTGCTTTGCACCAGAAGCAGTATCTCCATCACTGGAACTATCTCCTTTAATAATCTTTTCTATCTCATGCATGAAAAAAGATTTGTCAGACCCCAAGGTCATTGAACCATCTGAATGAAACATGGACCGTGGAACAACGGAAAATTCATACCGACCAAGATGGCTTGGTAGATCTACCACTGGACACTCTTTAAAAGCAATGAAAAGACTTGTTAACAGGCGTCTTTCTTCCTTCAGCGTTACAATTTTTTCATTCAATTTAACTTTAGTTGTGGCCACTGTTGCATTAAATGTTGGTAGCTTTCTTCTCTTCAATTGCACCCAAGCTGACTCTGTTCCCCAAAGCCTTTCAGTTTCAAACTTGGTCAGCAGCTTTTCGCACTCATCTTCAACTGCTAGAAACTGTGTGGACAAATTATCTGGAAGAACAGCTTTTGTAACATTGTTAAATATGCAGTCTTTTTAGTGAAAGTGGACATCATCAGTTGTAAAGACTTCTGATAGTCTTTTTACATTGCATGCAATCCGAGCATTTGTGCCACTAGTAAATATAGTGCTCCTTTCTGTGTTGGGAACCAATTCCCATTGTGTCTTAAAATTCTTCAATAACTTTGTTCATATCAGAGGCAACAAGGAAATGTTTCTCAAGACCTGATGATTTATTTCCTATACCTCTAATACCTCCGATAACTTTCATAAGTCTGTTTTCATGTTCGATGGTGTGGTCGGTACCAATGGCTGAAAAAGGTATGTGAGTTTTGTTGACAATGAAATTTCTTTGTAGGAAAGATCAGGTTTGTGGATCAGAAATCTACAATTCACACATTTGAGAAAAGTACACAGGCGTCACACAGGAATAATTTTGAAGATCATATGTGAAGAAATAGCTTGACATTTGAGGACTTAGCAAATGAAGATCCCATAAAACATGTCTGGTTGCAAGGATAAACAACAAGAGCTTTTCAAACATGGTCATGAAGTTTCTAAGAAACTTTGCCTGGTGCTTTAACTATAGATCGAAGTTTTCTTGCATCTGTAGAAACGAAATTGACTGTAACATTTCTGTCATAGAAGAGACTTTTTGCATCATTCCATCGTTGTCTCTTATCAGACAATTACCAACAAGATTATCAATTATGTTAGCAATTGGTTTCTCAAACGTCTTTTTTTATTTCTGGATTGTTCTCTAACAATGTTTCAAGGTATATTTTCCATAAAGCTATAAAAAATTTTGTGTATGCCTCGACTGACCTTTTCATATATTTACCGCCTTTAATTTGTTCAATAGTAGTCGGTCCATAAATACCTGCTTCAGTAAAGATATTTTCTAATCCACTGATGTTAATATTCTTCCCAATGGCCTTCAAAAAAGCGAATATATCATGCAATTCATTCCATTCTAAAGACGGATTTGGAGCTAGCTTCCTGCTTTCACTGAAGCTCAACGCATTTAGAACAGAACTGTAGATCCAGTGTAATGATGGTCTTGCCTCCCGGTGAAACTTCAGTTCAAGTTTTGTCTGCTGCAAGTAAAGCTGAATAAAGGTTTGAAAAATCTGTTGGTGTTCGTTCCCTTGATCAAAGGTAAACAGCAAAACGTGGAAAAAGGACTTGCATCAGCTAGTGAATTGGAAATTAAAGTGGTTGCCAACTACAAAAAAATTTCCTTTTTCGCATTAAAATAAACATTTTCAATTGATCTAACCTTGAATAAAATCATTTCAACCAAACTGCGGGTCACTCCTTTGCCTAGTTCCACTATTGGGTGACCAGTGTCAAACACAAATTTTTTTTAGCAAACCAAAAATTATTTTTGTTAACTTTATAACTGTTTATTACTTTATTTGAATTTCTTGTAAATATTTCATTTTGCTGTGTTTTTTTGATGAAAATAATAATAATAACAACGATTTAATCAGGTAACAAAAAAAGAAATAAAAAAAACTCTAAAGCCATGTGTTATGCAGTTATGCTGATTATTGGTTAAGAATTACCTTTACTTTTTGTAACTGGAACCAAAATACTGAAAATAGTTTACTCTGGACAGCAGATTAAAAACCACAAACGTCTTCGTTTTCATTTATAACTTTCATGTTTGCTCTAAATACGTTCTCTTATACGTTCTAAATAATTTCAAACTATTTTAAAGCCATAAGGCCGGTTCTCACTTAAACGAATCGGCATTCCAAAACAGATTCTTCTAATTACTGACCAGGAAATATCTTCAAAACCTCTGACAAAAACGGGTTGAAACTTTAAACAAATGTGTAGAACGTACATAAAAAGGTATTTTCATGTGGTTTTGTCCATTCTGATTTTTTCAAAGCATTTTACAGGCCAAAACTCAAAAATGCGTTCTTGGTCTGTAAAATGTAAGTTTTTCGAGTGACTTGGATAATATCAAGTTTAAAAGATCAGGCATGTAGACCTCTTATAATTGCATAAAATGGCATAATGCATCCCGAGAAAAGTTATAGCAGTTATTAGGTTTTATGATGTCATATTCCGGTAAGTAAATTACACAAATGTCTGAAAAGAAATTGGAATACATTTCCTAGTTTCCAAAAAATACAAAAGATTTCCATGTGGTTACCATAAAGGGATAGATGACCATGCACTATCCCGTAAATGTTACAATCATTAAAAATACTATTTTGTTGAATAATAAAACTATCTTTTAACCTTACTGCAAAAAAGAATTTAAAACTAACTCATCTTTTAGTTAACGCTTCCAAGTTAATAATGAAAACCATACTTACGTAGCGTAGCTGCACTGGTAGATTCCGAACCAGTGGAGATGTTTGAATCCTGCTCCCAAGACAAACTAAACAGAAAACAGTGGAAAGTAGTATACAATATGTCACAACTAACAATACCACATTTCTCACAAAAAATTGGTAAATTACATAATTTTAATTAAAAGATACTACTAAAAAATATAAGATTTTATGATCCTAGGAGAAATTACAGGAAATGCATGTCAAATAAGTTTGTGTTGTCACCATAATGGAAATGATAAGTGATACATCAAACAACGCCATAAGTACAATTACTATATCCTGCAATATTCAAACACGTTTCTTCCATTAGATAACATGTTATTATCATTTTCATTTATTAAAAAATGATGTACAATAAAAGTCATTGAAAGGAATTGGAATCCAACTAAAAACTTTGATATTTTGATCATCAAATACTCAGTCAAGAATACCTCTTTGATTATGTGTAGATTATTTGAATGGGAAGAGCTAAGTTAAGAGCAAAGATCAGTGGATCAATAACCAAATTTTCATTTTTTATTAAAACAGCCATTAGCTGGAAATGTGTAACTTCTCGATAATCTGAACAGTAGTACAACAGTTAGCAAGAACATGTGCAGTTTTTTTTGAATATCAGGCCAATTGTATTCATTAATGCTATTTGAATTTTGTTTGACGTTTGTTTCAAACATTAAAAGTTTCATCATATAATACTTTGTCTTTTGGAAAGTTGTCAGTATATCCTTTTCAAGATCTAATATTTAATCTTCTAACCAGATGCTTCTCATTATGATTATCATTGAAACAACATTATCTTCTCTCATGCTTTTAGTTTCTGCTATCGCTTTTTTTTTTTAATTTCTTTTGCTTCAAATACAAAAATTATAAGAAATAAAAGACATCACAAGAGCATATTTGGGTGATTTCCATGAAAAATATAGCTCACTGTTAAAGGCTTGCAAAATAAAAATGAAAAAAATATGTAATTGAAATAATTTTGCGATAGGAGCCAAGTATAATTCATGATGACGCTTTAATGTAAACCATGTAAATTATTTAAGTAAAAAAGTTCAACAAGATGTCACCTGTAAGGTTTGCAATTGGCACAACCAAATCAATGATGCTGTCAAGAAGTGTTGCGAATATCGAAGTATAACTAACAGTACGAGAGATAGAGAAAAATATTAAAATTTTTTTTTTAGTTAAGTTATTAGAGCAGAAAAGAGGGTTTATAGTGTCAAGAAAAATGACTAAATTGATGTCTAAGTAGGTGACTAACACCGAGTGGTTAATTTGTAAAAGGTATCACAGAGGGTTCAAAAAAAATTATTGAGAAAAAAAGTTTAACAAAAAATTTTTTTTTATTTTTTGAAATTTTTATTTTTCTCTTTACACTATTGGTTATAATTTCTGTTTATATCACAAAGTGCAAAAGTTCAGTGCTCATTTTTTAGCTATACCATTGGCTTTTCAGAACAAAAAAAAAAAAAAAAAAATCATCACCCCATCCATACTCACATACCATACGCCATCTTTAAAAAAAAACAACGTGATTTTTGGAAGAACTGAATACAAATAAATGAGTCTTATTGTTCTAGGCATATGTATAAAAAATCAAATTTAAATTGAACATATTCTAAAAACCCAATTCAGTTGGTGAATTGTCAGGCTTTCCAATATAAATTCCTGGCAAGGCTGTTAATATTGGTAAAGGATGCATATTATCTCCAAGTACATTATCCCCTTTACCCATTTGTTAATATCGAAACTGGAAATGTCTTTAGATATTTTAGAAGTTGGAGCAGAGCAAACATCATCTGAAAAAAAAAAACGTTTGCAAAAAAAAACAACGAAGTTGAAGGCAAATGAGTTTTTTTGTTGGCCATTTTTTTCTCAATGTGCTGAACCTGTATGAGCAGGCAAACCAATTCTAAATCAATGAAACTACCATAATTTTCCTAAACAAAATTTTACAGAGAATTCAAAAAAAATGGTGTCCTGTCCATTAGAAATTGTTTACCGGTTGGAAATCGCCTTGAAAGTGAAAGCGCGCAAAATAGAACCGACCCTGGGATATTTTTATTACATTAAAATCCCGGCCTTGTCCGGGGAAGGCACTCAAAGGGACAATATCTAATCAGAATTTTTTTATTTGGACAGTAATTTGGAAAACAATTTTTATTTTGAATTGACCACCATCAATAAATAATGTCTGTCAAACGGATATTATTTGTGCTAGCTAAGACCTTGGGGGATCACATACTTTAAACCCTCTTTTTTAAATTATACTAACATGCACTCATGGATTTGAGCAATAATATTATAATATTTGGCGTTCCCTTTTTTCCGATTGAGTCATTATTATTATGTAATTGTTGTCAAACTGCAATAGAAAAGTATATAAAAAAATCTTAACTAAAGATCTTAAGAGCATTAATTCACCAAAAATTTGGAGAAAAATGACAATATTTTTAAAACTAAATATGATTGATATGTTTTGATGTATTTACTACCCTATTCTCAATGCTTATATAACCCTACATCTTAACTACATAATAAGAATCGCTAATAAGAAGACGTAAAAGCAATATAGTATGAAGAGGATAAAGAGAAAAATAATAACAAATGAATTGCCAGCAGTAAAAATGATGACGCAAATTAAAGGTTATTTTCATGAGCTATTACTACCACCATTTTATTCACCATAAGGTAAACTTTACCAGCGTACACCTAAAACAGGAAATTTTTTTCCTTAAAAAAAAAGTTGTTTGCACAGGCACCTCAATACTAGAAGGGATGTTCATGCCCATTTTCTCAATGATGTTGATGGTTTTTAATTCCAGTTCATTATCAGGAATCTTATTTAGAATGCTTGAAAATTCCAGACATTTCTCAAATATTGCTTATTTGCATAACCTTTTTTCTCTACCTCTATAATTCAACATTTTAGTTCTTTAAAATGTTTAGAGAGCATCAGCTCTAACTCAAGAGAAAGACATTTATCCAAAATGCCACACTTTTGTGTTAACAATTCAGAGACCGAATTTAAATTTTTTTCTATAATAATTCACTGTTTTAGATCCTCCCATGACAGATTAGCCATTGATGCTCTAGTGAATACCATCTTTAACAATTAACAAAAATTAACAGTAATATTTAGATAATTCAAATATAATTTTAAGTACCAAAAATCTAACAGCTTAATGACGTATGTGTAAGATTGAGAATCATAGCATTTTGGTTTTTTATCTTAAGCCGTTTGATCCAAATGACCTACCATATTTGAAACCACATTTCCAAATATAACAGATAAGAGCGTATTTTTTTTTTTTTTTTTTTTTTTGCTGTTAAATTAGAGGTTTCTTCATTTGAAAAGTATTATTTTTTAGAAATAATTTGACTCACTCTTTGTTTCAGAAAAAAAAAAAAAAACGATAATAATAATGAAATTATCTCAAAAAACATATTGAGATAATTTCAAAATTTTCATTAGTAGTTCAAAAATTTGTGCCCAGCACGAAAAAACTTTTCGAAAAGTGGTCATATAGGTTGTAAGAAGCCTTCCATGGTCCTCAAATTTTAAAAATATTGATTTCAGATCCAAAATGATTAATTGGGTACATCCAATTCGAGTAGCGAAAAATTTTTTTTTTCAAAAATCTAAAATCATCACTTTTCAACCATAGTGGTCCAACAATTCACAAAAAAATAACTTACAGAGAAAATACATTATGGACCAACAAACAGACAAACTAACATGCAAGGTAATCTAATCCAGCATTCCATTTGCCAATAACAGATTGATCATTTCATGGTGATACGAAAATGATATTATGAAATTCTATGAAAGCTAAGCTTTGCATGTGGCAAGAGTTTGTTGGTTGCTGGGTGTAAACTAATACTTTAAACCACTTGGAATATCGCACTTGTTAAGTATAAAAATAGCAATTATAATCACTGAAAATATCCTATGATAACTTATATAAACATGGCTGTTGTGGGTGAAGGTAGGAAGGCACTCACTATTGTTAAAAATCAATTTTTCAAAAAAAAAAAGTCTTGAAAAATCCAATTCCTCAGCATCTAAACAAAAAGATTAAAATTAAATAAAAAAGAGAAGAGCAAAGAAGATAAACCAAAAATAATTCAGCCATTAAAAAGACTGGCTGGAATAAATGATGTTGCTATCTATTTTTTGAAAAATTAGTTAAATGACTGCTTACGGCGTTAGTTCACGTAACAAACTCCCATCTTCTATGTCTTCGTAACCATCAACGTCTAATAAATAAATAAATGTTGAAAAAAAAAAGAAACATTGCAAATCTTTAAACGCCGAATTAAAGAGTGGAAAGCAGAAAATTGTTCGAATAAATGTTGTTTGTAATGTTTTTTTTTGTTTGATTAAATCAGTATTTAAGAATATTTTTAAATTATTGAATTTAACTGGCTTATCCAACATTGAACAAATTTACTGAATTGGATTGAATTTTACTTAACTTCATAAAAAATTTGTGGAAAACCATTGACGATAATTGTGAGATATTGACATAAGCAGCATTCTTAGGAAACAATTTTAATATAAAAAAAATCATACCCAGGAATATAAAAACTAGAATTTCTAGACTAGGAGCTCATTTGATTGACTGGAAACAAGAGAAATTCAGGTTATTCCTTTGGACTGTGTATAAATAACATGATTTATAATTGCAATTCAAATGGTGGAAGCATTGTTTTATCAATTCCGTATGTATAAGGTTTAATGGTATCATTTTCGTAAAATTGTCAAAAGCTCTTTTGTTAAGTATTTAGGGATTATCATACATGATAAACAGTTTAGAACGAATCAATAAAACAGCTTAAGCAAATCAGAATCAATAAAACAGCTTAAGCAAATAATTTAAACATGATATAATTTGAAATATCTAAAATTAACAGAATGAAAATGTCACCTTCGGTTCAAAGTGAGAACATTTATTATAGACAGGTGTAGGATCAAAATATTTTCATGTTTAAGGCCCTTTTCATGCAAATCAAAACTATTGATTTTAGGCATAAAGTTACCTTTTTTGTCATATTCAGGCCTTAGTGCTAAAAAATGTTTTCTTTTCAAAGTATGTTAAAAATTACCAATTTGCCAAAACTATAAATAAAATATAATTCTTTCAAGCAAAAGGATTGTCAACTAAAAAATTCTCACTCTGACATTGACTCAAAAGTAAAAAAACTTGAAAAAATTAAACAATTGTCTTGCCTCGTTCTTCTTTTTTAGAAAGCTTATCTTGAAAGTTTCAGTGAGCAACAAAAAGAAAAAAAAAACATCATCAACAAATGTTAAAAATATGAAAATTGAACTTGTTCAGTTCAAGTAACGAAACATATCCTCTATTGTTGTATGTTTGAGAACATATATTAGCAAGAGAATTTAATGATTTATTCCATTCAGCAATACATTTACACTTAGCAGAATACTTACCATGAGTAACGCTATAAAAATTGGGAATGGTGAGGTTGCTATATTAGATAGCAAAGAAATAGTTCTATAATTGTTGTAGTCTAACTTCGATCCTTTTTAAAAAAGTGGTAACACTGAAGATGATTTCAATATATCAGGAAAAACACCGGTTTCAAAAGAAATCAGAAAACAAATCAGAGATAACAATAGAAATCTCATTTTTAAATGCTTTCAAAATATTAACAGACATGCTATAAAGTCCTGACCCCTTTCCAGATTTGAGGTTATCAAAACCAAAATTTCAAAACAATTAGTTGGAGAGATAAAAAAAGGTATGTAAATTTGGCTCTTTCATATATTTAATAAAAATTGGTGTGAGAAGAACGAATTATAAATTTTATTTTTAAAATTTTACCCTTATCAAATAAAATAGCTACACTATCAACAAGATCTACTCGAAAAATTATTCTTATTCCACTCACATTCTGTTTAAAAGGTTATAATAATACCTTTTCCTGACTATATTCTTATATTCCTCATCGACCAACAAAATCCCAGAATCATTTCTAATGCAATGCTCACTTACATTATTCCTTAGCACCTTTCCCCATAGCTTTAGCTATTCTAATAAATTCTTGCTTTTGGTCATTTCTATTTCTTTTCTTCCTCAGGTTCAGCTTCATATATTAACTTTCTTGACTTTTCCAATAAACTTTATTTCCCTCTTTGACTGAACTATCTGCAGCACTACTCCAGCACGTTTCCTCATGCCTAAGTGGACCTTTCGTTCAACCACAACAGCTATTTATAGCTTCTAAAAAAGAATCTTTCAAAACTTTCCAATAAACCTCTACAAAAAACAATAGTTAAATGTTCTTTAAATTTATCTACATAAAACTTTCTCGTAACTAAAGACATATTTCTTAATCTTAAAATCATACAATCTTTACTAGGTATAACTTAATTACAAACTTTTTTGATTTTTCTGTCCATTTAACTTTGTGAACAAAGCAAATGTCAACAGACCTATGCTCCAACATCATAACATAATGAGTCTACATTAAAGCTGTAGAATCTAAATCTTTTAGAACCACATTTTATTTATCTGCAAACATAAGCCATGATTTGGCAAGAGTTTTGCAGCTGGATGCCAAGTAATCATGATTGTCAATCAAGGTTAAAGTATATTTTCATTGCTTATAATTTAGAGAAAATGGCACAGGTTTTTTTAGCCATCCTATATGACTTAAAAATTCAAAAAATTTATGGTGTTCTGAGAATGCTTTAAGAATGGACATATATGCAATTTTTAGGATTATACAGGTTTTGCTGAGAGCCCAAATTGTATAAGACTTATATATGCATTAAAACATAGTTGTATTATAATCTAAAAGTGTTGTTAAAAGATATTCAAATTAACCTACCCACATGAATATCATCTTGGTCGAGAGATGACCTAAAAACAAAACGCAAAATTAGATTAAAAAATTAATGTAGCTACAAAATAATTGTAAAAATTAATACAGCCAATTAAACTAAATAACTTAAAATAACTTCAATCTAAAAAAATTCAATTAACTATAAAATTGCATAATTCTTTGAGTAATTAATGATGCAAGAAAGAAGTTTTGTGTCTATGCCATTAACAATAAAATATAAACTATAAAATATTTCTTCGAGTAATTAATGATGCAAGAAATATATATATATATATAATTATTTGAAGAATTATGTAATTTT
>JAUZNK010032156.1:0-18631 GCA_035046665.1 Euphysa ruthae
TCTATATAAATGACCTGCCCGACATCCTAGAATCAGTTGCTAAATTTGAGTTTCGCACAAACAACCATGTTGAAAACTTCCATCGGGGGTGGAACGAAGTTGTAGGAGTAAAGCATTCTTCATTGTGGAGCTTTATACAAATATTAAAGGACGAACAGTGTGTCCACGAAATTCGCATTTGCAACATGAGAAACTGTGTGCTTCCTCCTGCAAGAAGATTGAAATGGCAACTGCTAGAGGAAAGGATCAATTAAGTAAAAAAAGAGGTTGGCCAAAGTGTTCTTGACGAATACTAGAGAGTTATTTGCCATGTATCAGTTGATTTCGATTAAATTTATCTAAACAACATGTTAACGCTCTAATTATGTGTAAAAAAAAAAACTCTTAGTAAAATCTCTTAGTTAAATAAATGTTTGCTGAAGTTTAGTAAAGTCTGTAAGTAGCCTTGACGGAAAATATTTTTGGAGAAAATTTTTATAAAATGGAGCTAGAGCTATGTATGAGGATATCACAAATTTCTCTGAGAAATTCAACAAAAAATTTAAATTAATCATTCAAAATCGTTTCTAGTTAGAAATAAATTTTGAGATTTTGGCGCATATTTGCAGAAATAACTTCCTCAAAATGTCGATGAACATTGCAGTCTGCAAAATTAATTACGCCAAAACTTTCCAAAAAGGTTTCATAGCATTAAGACTTCAATGCGGCAAGGAAGAGCAACGAAGCGCAGTAATTCTTCGTCGTCAGTTTCAAAAATGATATTTCTCCTTTATCGAGTAATTAAGTATTGCGTTGGTCATGAGATTTCTATTGTTCATTGCCCAGCCGATACAACCTTTGAACCGACAACAGTTGTACACGTGTTTTTCACAAAAAGTTGCATAAAAGTTAAATCGTATTTCTTCTGTGTATGTGCAAAACAATATATCGTCTAGCTTTGGCTGCCAGTACTTAATGTAAATCTCAAACAGCTTAAGAATAATCAAAAGTTTTCTCTGCAATTTATTGCAAATTGGAATCAAAGTTTCAATGAAAACTCGACATAGCAAAACAAACTAATGATCAAAATAATTAGTTAGAAACTTTCCTCGACTTTCGTTTGAATGTAAAAAAAGCAAGTAATATATTTCCAATAATCCTGAATTTTTTGATGAAACGTTTGAAAGCATATGAGCAGCTTGCTGTTCACGATTTGGTATGGACTTGATAAATTTCTTGTTGATTGTGAACTAAAATACCACCCTCGCAGCCACCCTTACACCACAGAAATATTTAACTTTTGATTATCGTTTCCTACCACGATCAATAAGATTTAATCATTCCAAATTTTGTTAAAAAATTTGATCTTAACATATTTCCGAGAAATAGACCTAATACATAGAAAAAAAGCGCAAAGGAAAGGAGAGCAAATAATAAGATAGCTAGTAATTACTTTATAACATTTATCATATTTTCGAACTGTTGGCATGACGTACTGTTGAGATGTCAAAATAATGCGGCAGTTACTTTTTTACGAAGAAAAAATGTTAAATAAGGCGGACTTACGAGATGACGGACTACTAAAATTTCGGGCTTGTAACCTTGTATGAAAAGAATTTATCTTACGTTGGGGGCCAAAATATTGGAATTTAAAGCATTCGATTAGTCACTAAAGGGTGTACAAAACACAATAAATACAAAATCAGTTTAACATTAGGTTTTTTCCGAGTCGATACTTACAACAGGCCTAGAAGTCGTACGAATTCTTTATTTGACATGGGGCGGAGTTGCACAGAGTCATGGTAGAGGAATTGAAATAGTTGTTTGGGCGACCTGTACTTATCAATTTTGAACTGAGAAAAAAAAGTTGTATAACTTCGCATGATAAAAGTAAAGACAAAGATTTTTTTGTCAACATGAAAATGAAATTCAAAGACATGAACTTTTCTGTAAAATTACTTCTTATATTACAGAAAGAAAACTTTAGTTACATTCAAATAACTTTTTCACTGATACTATCTTAATGTTTATAATAACAATTTCACAAAACATGAAGTTTGAATGCTATCATACAGGTGTATGAACATTTATTCCAACACTTATTAGACAGATATGGTCAAAAATTAAAGAAGCTGTTAGATTTTTGCAACGTGAAATAATTACTGGCAATAAAAAAAAGTTTTAAAATAAAACATTCAATCTATGTCTGCTGTCGATAAAGTTAGTGTGCGTATTTGTGAACCTGAAACAATCGTTCATACATTTTCATATTAATGTTCAAGGTCATTTTTCATACAACTAAAGGAACACTACCAATTACCTAGCATCAAAACGTCCAGTAATATACTTTCTAAAGTTCGTAAACTTGATAATATAGATTTTGTTAAAAAATTATTTTCTAAGCTTGAAGATCGACAGAATAGCTGTATAGCTCTTGACGATGATGCTTATTTTAAGCCAGATTTGTCACGCCATGGTGGAAACTTGTTTGGAGCATCTCAAAATAATCCAGATTCTCTTGCGACTAATTTGCTTGTTATTATGACAAAATGTTTGTTTGGTGGGCCTAAGTTTCTCTACAAAAGAATACCTATCAATGAACTAGATGCAGTATTTTAATTTGAGCAAGTTATGTATGTCAGTAATACAATTAAGTCAACAAAAGGAAAAGTAGTATCAATTATTTGCGACAATAACAGAAACAAACAAGCATTTTTAAATAAAACAGCTCCAGAAAAAACATGGATTTCAGAAAAAGAAAACACTTTTTTCATTATCTTAAAGTCTTCTGTGAACATACAATTTCAGCTTTAAAAACTCATTTTTTATTAAATCAAGAAGAAGCTGCTGAAACAACACCTTTCATTGGAAAAGTTGTTAATTTTTGGAAAGTTATTAATGTTAAAAACCAAAGCACTGAAAAAGTATCAAAATGATCCATTTAAGCGCGTTGTAAGAGAATAATGTACATTTGAAATTTCTAGCAGATTTTGCAAATATGACAGCTAAAATGAGAAGTAAACGAGGTCAAATGTTCAAATCTTTTACAAGACACGCAAGTATTGCAATTGAACACACCAGTAAAAGTTTTATTGATTTATGGAAACAATTACTTAAAACTACTCATGATTACGTTATGCTTGGTAAATCTACGACTGATTGTCTCAAAAATGAAATTTTTTTGGGAAATTGAGATGAGGCGCTGGTGGAACTTATTTTATTATAAATCAAAACGTTGTTAGAAAAATTAAATTTTGAAAAGTGAAAACTTAAAACTTAAACTTGATCATGATATTTTTAAAATAAACAAAGATATAGGTCATGAGTTTTCCAAATGTAGTTATTTGTTAAGCGAAAGTGAGTGTGAAGTATTTGAAAAGTTAGTAGATCTCGAAGACGCATCTTGTGATCTTAAAAATTGTTTTTTTTTTTTTTTTTACATTGCAGGATATGTAGCAACGATACAGCTTACAGCTATACAAACTATTATTGTCTCAAATATGGTAAATTTTTACCAGATGTTGACTGAGACGGATTAAATTTACATTTCTTTGTTTCATAATGTTCAATCTTATCAAGGAAAAAGTTTTTTCGCTAATCTTTATGTAACTTTTTTCATGTCAGTGTCAGATTTTTATGGTTTAAATATGCTGAAAAAACATATGGTATCATTTTATCAAACATACTTCTTAAAAACTATTCTTTGACTGAAGCACCTAAAAGTTCAAAGAAGTCAGCATTAAAAAATTTAAAGTTATCTAAATAGTTTACATGAATTATTTGTTGATATAATCACGGCCTACTAAAAGAATACGGCCTGATATGTCACGACTTTTTCTAACAGGCCGATTTTTAAAAAATGGCGGGCTTATGAGTGGTTGATTTTAGCCTTGCCACACTTATTTTTACAAGTTTGATAAAAATTTTGGTGAATAAAGTTGTTTATTTGGTTGTAAACTTGGTATGAAAGTGTGACAAATAAAAAATTGTCGACATTTACATTTCCTTTCGATAGACCTGCATTACTGGAGAAGTGAAAAATTTGTTAACCGTTCTGCCTGGAACCCATCAAAACACTCAGTGTCATGTATAAAACATTTTGAAGAAAAAAATATTACAAGAGGTAAATAAATTAAAATTGATTGGAAATTAAATCCTCTTTCTAAAATGCACTCAAGCGAAACTCTGAAACAACCATCAACTTTGTGTTCGCCATCTGCACCACCAAGAAAGGAACCCAAACTGGGAACCATCCAAGAAGACCAGTTGCAGGATTTTAAAACCAGGGATACTATTAATGATTTTTGTGACATACTTGACAAAAATTGACCGTTATTTCTTGCAAAGCAAGATTTGACATAGATTCAATAACAAAACGGTAAATATGTCCATAGCTAAAATTTTGAGGAATATTCATAGAAGGAAGTGGTTTACAGCCATTAACACGGTAGTTTGATATAACACTTAAACAATTTTGATTGTTGCTTACTTCGAGATAAAGCTTTTAGAGCATACCATTTATCACTATCAACTTTAGGATCAACAATAACTTTCAAATCTCTCAACCCTTGTACTATATTTAAAAGTTGTTCCTTTTTTCCACTTTTCTTCTGACCATGGCACTCTAACCAGCGTTTAAGCTCCTTGATGTTACAATCTAGTGGATCTTTGAGTAACTTGGTACCAGGAATATCATCTTCACATAAAAAAATACAGTCAGACTTCTCTAGTTGTGAAGCCATTGTTATGCATATATTATGCTAAAATCGTGACGTAGTCAAAATGGAACGCTATTTTAAAAAAAAAAAAGGTTTAATTTTAATATAATACTTTTCGAGTTTCTCCCCGGTCAAAGATATTATTTGCATGACCTCTTAGCCTGTGTAAGTCCGTCACAAACATCGTCCCCTGTCAAATAACGAAGTCGCACGATTTCTAGGGCTGTAGTAAGTAACGCCTTGGTTTTAACCCTTTTTTATTCCAGTAGCGAGATGTAAAATACGAGAGTTACAACAAGAGAACTAAAATACAGTTACTAAGTTAAAAACAAAAATTTCTGAATGACATATTATTATGATGGATAAAAGCAAGGAAATAGAAACTTTAATGGTTTACAGTACCAGCAGCTATATTGGCCCACATTTTCAATGATTTTTGAATATAGCTGAGCTTTATCTTTTTTTATAAATAAAGCTTTATACTAATTATAGTTGGCAATACTTGTATGCTTTATTTTACTTAGAAAATATTAAAAATTTTACCTTTTTCTTATATTAGATACCAAAAAGCATTGCTGATTATTCTTCTTTCGATTACATTATAATATTATTATTTCTTTGAAATGAGCAACCTGAAACTCGGATGCCCTTTTTTATAATCTGTGTAAAAGAAGTAGTATCTGACTGAGTTCGGCACTTCCTTTGATACGCTCTACAGAAAACTGTAAAAAAATCTTATTTACCCAGATTTTTTAAAAAGAAGTGTCATGTAAATAAGTAAATAAAAACAAACGCATCTTCTTTCCGGCGATTTTTAAGCGAATCAAAGAACAAGGTTGTTATTTAAAAAAAAAAAATTATCGAGAACAAAAATATTAGACGGAAGCCATTTTTTATTCCATTAGGCTGGTTGTTTGGTTTGCAGTTTGGTTGGATATTTAGACGAAAATTTTTTGTTATTTTTTGTTATCAAATTGTATCAGAAAATGGTATACGTAAATACGAACACACAAAGACAGAAGAAAAGGAATGAAAAAATCAACACTGTTTTTCGTTTACAATAAAAAGCGGTATACTCACAACAGTGCTCGTTAAGTTTAACTTTTTTAAATTTTCTTTGTTTGTATTTTTTTCTTATTTTTTTTTTTTTTTGCCTAGATTAACTTACTTTCGGTTTTGAATTATCGGAAAAACTAAACTCGACCAGTGTGTCAAAACGAATGGCGCTGAAGTCAAATCATAGCGAAACAGGTCAGATTCTACTTTATTTACACAGAGTACAAATAAGGAAACTGAGTTTTAGGTAATGAAATGAGTTAAAACTTGTTTTTTAATATCCAGCAGTAATTTTAAAACACTCATTCATAGATATTATTTGCGTACAAAACACAACAACAGATACAAAATATTGTTAACCATGATAAAGAGACCAAAATTGATGATATTTTATTGTCTCGGTTAAATTATTCTCTACTGTTCAAATAATATTAATAAAGAAATAGTGAGGCAAGACAATATTGTCTCAATTGAGTTATTCTCTATTGTTTAAATAAGAATGGAAAAAATAAAGCAAAGAAAGAAAACAAAAAGCTTTTTTAGACTTAATATTTAATACTTCTGGTAACGAATTTCATTTTAAATTCAGACTGTGCACTACCCCCTTACAAAGCCACCTTTTAATGAGCTAACATTATTAAAACTTGCAAAATTTTTAGAGATACATTTTCAAATTCTTTTTTCCACTTTTAATTTAGTGCTTAGTTTAGTTTAGTGTTTTTTATCGGCAAAATTCATAATTCTAGGTAAGTAATTCAAGGACCACTCAACATTTTTCTATTATTCTGATATTTTAATCAACAATTTGGTTTTATAGGGTCCTTTGCATCTTTTCCTTTGAAAATCAAAAATCTTACACAATTGGGCTGGCTTACAAGAAACCCTATTTTTAGATAATTTATAAGAAATAACGCTTTTTTTGTTGAGATTACGAAATAGCAAAAATAGCAAATAGCAAAAATAAAAATAGCAAAACATGAACTATTACATAATCTGTTTCTTTATGTATGCGGTATGATAAAACAGTTACCAAACTTCAGGAACTTCATCATTGAATAGTATCAAATTAATATAGTTGCTATGGTCACGTTAATAACAGCATTTGATTTTGTTTGTAATTTCAATCCGTTCAGTAGGCTTTTGCCTGTTTTTTAAAATCACCTTCCTGTACATAATGCATAGCAATGGACCGAAAATTATTACTAATTTTATAATTTTTTGTGATTCAGAGTGTAAGCACTAATTTAGATAACTGTTTAATTGTATTTCAAAACAAAAAATTACCTGGTAAATTTACGTCGTGTTTTGGTTCAAAGTCTTTCACTTCAATGAGTTCATTGCTGCTCGATAAACTTTATGAAAAAAAGAAGATACATAAAACAATCTCAAATTCGTCATATGTCTTACCAAAAAATGTCTTACCAAAACTTCAAAGGAAGAATCATATTGAGAATACGAACCCGGTTATTTTCCACGATATAGAGAAAATAGTTTTGAAAAAGCTTAAACGTAATATTAATAAAAAAACAAAATATATGACAGATGAACCGGTAACTGAAGAATATCTTAGAAATTGCTCATTTTTAAAGTTCAAGCCTTCATTAAAAAAAAGAAGAGACGCAGCTGCATATGAGCTGAACTTAATCGACCGACAAATAATGTTGTTATCATTAAAAATTACTGTTATTAATAAACGAGTATCAGAGCTGAATTTGGAATGATACCCCAGATATTTATTGTTATTCAAAAGTGAAGAATACAGTTTTTTTTTTTTTTTTTAAATAAGCAATTAATGTTTGCTCCAGCCCTAAAAGTTGCTTTTATGGAGTCCAGCCCAAAAGCTTGCTAAAGTAGAAAAATATATTTTTAGCCTAACGCTTCATACTGGTTAGAGAAAAAAAATACCTTGTGAAACGTTTCATGCAGTTTACTGAACGACAATCATTATTAATGCGAGAGGGGAGTTTCTTTTCACAAAAACCAACATTTATAAGATGGGTTGAAGTCAAAAGATTCATAACAGAATTTTTTTCTTGAGTGTCTTTCTTAAACATAAAATAACAGAAACATATTTCTAGATGTTGTTGTTGAAAACAAAGCTGAATTCCTAAGCTGATTTCAACATCGTCAATTTCACTTTCGAAAATATAACTCTTGGTACCATCTTCAAATACTTTATGGGCAGAGAATTTCGCGGGCATAAACTTTCGCAAGGAAAAAATACGCGAAATTTACGCCGAAAACTTTCGCGAATGGCAGTTTTTAGTACCACTGTCACGATTGAAAAAGTATTTAAAAAATGGTGTGAAAAGCTTTAATTTAAAAAAAGCATCAAGCAAACCCTGCACTAGTATTAGAGATATCAGAGAAATGATTGCAGCTCCAGCAAAAAATGGAAAGGAAGTATCAAATGTAATTGCATATAAGTATTATGGCAGATGATTAAATTGTAGTAATTGAAAAGAGAAGTGAAAGTAAAAAAATTTTCGACTATTTATTCAAGTCACCTCTTTGTGTACCAAATCTTTTGACTAATAGGACATCTGGTTCTTCTTAGAACGAGAATTTAAATTTTTTTCTTAAAAAAAATTATCGCAAATTGATAATTAACCCAATAATTAACTTAATCTAGTTATTAAACCAGGTAATAAGCCGAAACTTTGTCTCGCCAAAATTTTTGGGTGTTAATGTATCGGATTGTGGAAATTATTTTGACAAAACAAAATTTTGGTCAATTTTTATCTATTGTTTTTTGATATATAATCCTTGAATATGCATGTTACGCATTATTCAAAAGTGATGAATAAACTTTTTTTTAATAAGCAGACTTTCAGTAAGCAACTAGAGTTGGACAACCAAGCTGCTAAGAAAATTATAGGGCTGGACTATTCTAACCTAAGTAACCACAAAAATTCAAACACCCATTAGTCAACCGGAAAAAAGGCATCTAAATACCTTGTTAGACAATAAATCAATGCACTGTATGAAAATGGCGAACTCTTCCTACTTCTGGTTTGAGGATTTCTTCTTTGGTGGAAGTAGAATTAATAGGTATTATCACTGGTTCTCGTTTAAATATTTCTTTCCACATAAAAAGATTTTGCAAGAAAGCAAATAATAAAACATGTGTTCTAATGAGAAGAAGGCGTGATTTGTGTACATCTCAAGCTAAAACAATTTTAAATGCCTATATTTTACCATACTTCTTATGATGGCCATGCATTTGGAAGTTTTGCAAAAAGGCTATGTTTGAATCTAGAAAACACATAAACATGCTCTGATAACTGAAATTCGTGCTGTAGATAATTTTATCATTTAAAAAATTTTATTATTATTTTTTAATATTAGACTTGGAATTATATTATCTATAGGGCAATATACGTTCTAGCATTATGTTGTTAACTAACATGAAATATACAGTTGAATTGAATACAAAAAAAAATAATAAAATAACAATTTTTATCCAAAACTTTACAGACCACTTTGCCACCTCTTGTTATGAAACAAAATACAGTCCTTGAAACTTCCTTTAGGACATGGTAATTTTCCATTTGACATTGATGTTACATTTTCTTCATTGAAGTAACGAAGAGAAAACTATGTAGTTGTTGGAAAAGCTTATCTTTCCTTACTCGAAGAAAAAGAAACACGATCTTGGTCTACCTGATGGACCACAAACCTTTGATGATTATACAATATTTTTGCTGGAAAAAGAATTCGTTTGGAAAAAAAACTTCACTTTTAAGTTTTGTAATTACAAAAACGAGATTTTAATCACCAAAAGCAGTTTTAAGATTTTATTTTTACCTCCTCATCTAGATTTTTACGATCTGTTAGGTCATCTACTTAAAACACTCGGTGAAATTTCCCTTAAAAACATGTCTTTTTGTCGAATATGTCACAATTTTTTAGTCCGAAAAATTTTCCACAATTTTAAAATCTATCCAAAAATTATTTCGACGAAATTATCATAAAATATCCGAAAATAATTCCGCTAAAATTTTTAGGTTTCAATTAACCATAACCCATTATTTTCGCATACCAATAGCATAAATAGTAAGTCAAAAGTATTTTTTTACAGAAAAACAATTTATAAAAATATTTATAAAAACATTTATAAATAAAATTATTAAAACATTTTATGCAATTAATATTAAGTTTATTTATTACTTTATTTTGTCTTATTCTAATGGAATATTTTTGATTTCTTGTCTATCTAACCTTAAAAACGTTAATAATTTTCTCTTTAAAAGGGTCGTACAAGTAAAATGTGTAATGCCTCATTTATTATTTTATCCGAAACATGTTTCATGGATAAATACACATTTTCATCCGTGATAAACTAAGTTTTACAGTTTTTTGATCATTTTTATATTTTTTCAGCAATATTAATAAAAAAGGGGGTTTAGAATTTTTTTTATAGCTGATAGCTGATGAAAAATAACATCGCAAAGAATAACAAAAGCAGCTGAAACACGATATGCGAAAATGATTCGAATAATTATAAGATTTTTTGCATTAAAGCTTTTAACTACATATATCTTGTGGAACTTTTAAACTTTGAATTTTAGCGAACCATTTCATTGCAAAAATGAGAGACCCTTAGGAACAAATGATACCTGCTCCGCTACACTCGCAAGGAATTTGTACTATTTCTTCTTCTAGAAAGATAAAAATTGCGCATCATTTTTCTAATTTCATGCAAAAAAAAAATGAAAATCTGTAAAAGGCCTGGGAGATAACTATACGTCGCCGCCTAAAACATACAACAGTGTATTGCGTTGATAAAATGCTGTTTTGGTTAGATTGACACATTAAATCAGCTTTTTTAGATTTAAAATCAGATATTTAGACAACCTAACAGTTTTGATGCTTTTATTTGATTAACGTTTATTTATAAACTTTGGACTTAACTATCGGAATCGATACTTAAGAATACATCCGTGAAAAGCACTTTACTAATACTTTTTCTTTTGTCGTATTAGCGTTTTAACTATTAATTTATACTGTTTTACACATGTTTGTTGATAAAATGTTAGTGTTGAAAAGTAACGTTTTTATATTTTATCTATTATTTTGCTGATATAAAAAAATTTTTTTTTTCTTTTAGTATAAAAATTTGCAGTCTTATTTTATACAGATAATATCGATTTCCCTATCTTGTACATTGCAGTTTTTCAAATACTGCTATGCCAATCTCTTTGAGTAAATTTTCATATGTCCACTGTTGAAAACACAGACGCTCAAATGCGTCGCAAAATCGATTTCTTGCGTCGAACAAAAATCTTCTTCTGGTGCAAGCGATAAAAAACAGAATATGATTTGTTGGAGTACAACGTAACTATGTTTTTCCAAAACTCAAGAAAGGTTTCGCTGACAAGTTTTTTAAATACCGGGTTGAATTACCTGTTGAACTGCCCTAGGAAAAGGGTTTTTCACTGGCTTGTAGGTAAACTTACAGGTGCATTTATCGGCTTGATACTTGCACCAAGAGTCAGATCCTTCAGAGCAATCCTCGTGTTATCGTTCGTCCAAAGTTCTGTACTTGTGTTTTATAAAGAAGCTCAGACTTTCATAACAAAACTTCATAAAACAAAGAGACACTAGTGCTTTATCAGAATGAGATAAGTGAATACGAAAATTTAATGTAAGATACAATAAATATTGGAAAGGAAGCGCTGTCATAAATATACAGTGTTTTCGTCGTCATGTACGCTGCATATATAAACGCGGCGAAGCATGAACGTTAAGCATATATATATTAACATATATAAAAAAGTTCGTATTCAAACTAAACAACATCTTGTGTAAGAGTAAAATAGTAATAAATTAAAAATACCAACAATATTTAAGGTGAAAATGCTTTTGTACAGATACCGAAAATATTGCTGATACGAATGCTTTCGCATATAAAGCAGCCTTCGATAACTTGGCAAAAACTGTCTGAACATTGCACGAAACACCATTACTTATGCTATTTAAGCGTAAGATTTAGGTAAAAAAATATACACATAATAAAAAAGAACAAAAATAAGGCCCATCTTCCCTCAAAAGTTGAAACCAAATAATCGACCATAATTTTAAGCAGTGCAAATAAACCGTTTAGAAACCCAATCATAGCTAGTTGTTGCTGTTTACTGAAATATACGTTTTTAGAAGAATGACCACCTTATTACCTTTTGAAATAAATATGCAAGATAAATCATGAAGCAATTTTCAAAATTAAATATCCATGCTATAAATAAAAGTGATTTAAGAAATTCATGTATGCTATTTTCGAACCCCTTGAAGATAGGAAAATTTTTCTGAAGCATAAATCAGAGTGCTATTTTTTATTATGAGGAATTTGCGCCAGACGCTTGCATCTATGTATAATAAATAGCAAGCTACAGCACTATTAAGTTTTATTAAAAACGTTTGTAACAGTGTTTTGTTTCAATTCTTCAGCTATCTTTTAATTATGATGTTTGTAACAAAGGGAGCATGAAAGCTGTTGATAAAACCGTGCGTATATTTTCATACAATTTTTTTTCCTGAGAAGCCGGAATTGCTTAAACAAAATAAGTAATGAGTAAAGGATACAACTTAACAAACAAGGTGAATCATAAGGTAGCATGGGGCTTATCCGTAAGCTATGTTCAAATATACCACACTGTTAGGCAACGAAATACGGCACGAATTTACTTACATTTCCGCAGAATATAAAACACTTTATAGTCAATTACTTTCTCCAAACACTATATCAAAAAATGGAAGTTCGTATAGCATTGTTGCAAGCAGTTAACTGCTTTTAATTAATAAAAATCAAGAAAAAAAATATATATATATAAATATAGTCTATGTTAATTTTTAAATTGACTATTTCACTAAAAAAAAAAAAAAAAAAAACATGTTTCTCTTAATTTTATTCATCGTGAAATTAGTGTAATTCTTTACACTAAGGTTCAAAAAGTAATTAAAAATAATATTCGAGTTTTATTTAAAAAAATAAAAGAAAAAATATGCATAGAAAAATCATAAAATAAAAAATAAATATTGTAATAAAAAAGGTATATTTTACATATATAACTGAAAGTTTTACCACATTGTGAGACACTTACATGTGGAAAAAATTAACTTATATCCCCAAATTCAAACCCTTATAATCTGTTTGATTATTTTTTCTTTTTCTCATTCTTTAATGCACTTTAATAAATCCGCTTAACCTTCAAAAGGATTGATTACCTGTCACTTTTTTTTTTGGGCTAAAACATGTAATAGCCATCGTGAAACTTAAAAGCAGCCAATATCTTTTTTCTCAAAATTAAAACCTTTTGAAATTGAATTTAAATAAACAATAATAGTACATTATCAAATTTGGATCTGTGAAACGATGGTAAGCAAGCAGCTTCAACAAAAAAAAAAAAAAAAAAAAAAAAAAAAAATTGAAAAAGAAGCGCTAAAAATTTATTCGAGCGTTAATAGTCACATAATGATATGGTGAAATGAAAGGATAAGGAATGCATTCGAACATTAAAACTTATTAATGTAAGATTAAACTTTATTACAGCTATACATAAATACCAACGGAATTATTGAAATATGTTCAAAAGCCTAATTAAATCCTATAAATCAAAGTATGCCGTGAAATTTAAATTGTGAAAATTACTTAAGCGAGTAACTCAAAAAAAATTTGTAGATAAATTTTCAGCATGATCAGCAAACTAATCGTAACTTGAGTAATGCAGATTTCAAAAAAAAAAAAAAAAAAAAAAATGTAATAACAATATATATAATATTTATATAACTTATCTCTTAGATAAGAGCCGTGTCAAAATTCTGTTATAACTTTCTGTTAAATATTTCTCCTCTATATCGCGGGACCATGTTTTTCTTTCACATTATTCCAAATTATTTGTTTTTTTAGTTTACATAACAACTTCGTTGTAACTTTTAATGCGAACATTATTAAAATTTGACTTTGAATAAAAACTCTTTTTTGAAGAGAAATAATTCTTCATCCGACGTGACAAATAGTGTCATCCGACGTGAGGTGTCTTTTTTCACCGTCCTAGACGTGCATACCTATCGCGGAACCATCATCGGCGGAACGGTAAGTTATTTTTGTACCACGTAATACCTCGTTACTATTATGATGATGGTACCGGCGTGGTCAAGTTGGTACTTGATTCAACTTCCTAAAACGAAAAACACGCACTTCATTTAATACCATTTCACCATTTACATACTGCACTTAATCTTAATTCAAGCCCTGAAACGAAACAGCCATTTGAACAAGATTTCAAACAAGTATCGTATTCCTCTACAGATAAGCACTTGGATGACCGAGTAATAAAGAATGAAAACCCACAGGCAAGTAAGATAATCTTAGGGAGACAAAAAAAGAAGTGCATGAAGAAAATTCCTTGGAAATTATCTTGACAAAAGATTGTCTTCCCTGGTAATTTATTTTAAAAATTTATAATCATGTTTTGGTGTGAAAAGTAAATAACTTGATTGAGGTTTCCCCTTTTCCCGACCTTTTAAGAAAAGAATCCCTTTTGATAGTGGATTATCTGCGGTTGAACCAATCTGTGGGACAAAAAATTTCATAAGAAAAAAAGGGAGCTTATCAGTGTATATCTGCAGAGGAATACAGTATTTGTTCAAAATGATTACATCACCGTTAACGTTCGCTTTTATAGCTAGTACTTCAAAACAATCCGCGTTTGCCGTAAGACGTAAGCTTAACATGACGTAAGCTTAACATGTAAACATGTGTAGCTGGATGGGCCTAGCTATTTAATGAAAGTATTGGAGTGAAGTTTTATTACGAAAATAAAATACATGTGACTTGAATTTTTGCAAAAACTGTTTGTCTTAACCACAGTAAAATTTTAAATTTTAAAATTATAGATGTTCTTCCTCACACCAAACTACTAACATTAATACAGGCAGCAGATTCTTTTATTGAGGCCTCACTAGAGAGTGAGGCCACACTAGAGAGTGAGGGCTTGTCACCATCCAAAAAATCAAAAGTATTTCTGAGAAAATGCTTCATCCCAACTGGTTTTTTTCATGGACATTAAAACAACTTATTGTAAGCTGAAAGCTTTTAGGTGTTTACTCACCAGCCGTTCGGCTTCGTCTGACCAATATGCATAATTTTCTTTTAAAAATTCCATGGCATCACTAACTTGAGCAAATTCTAAAAATAATGTTTTTAAAATCATTCCTTAACTTTCAAAAAAAAAAAAAAAAAACCATTAGAAATATATTTCTGCAACATACTGCATATCCCTTTCTTTATACATCTGGCATAAGTAGCCAAGTTTTATATCTTAAATATCAGTTATATACAATTTTACAGTAAGCTGTGAAGTTTATTGTACTTAGGATCATATACAAAAGATATGAATACTCTGAGCTGATGAAATCACACATAGATGCATTTATAAGGGTAAGAATTCTAGTATAAATCTAATAAGTTCACGATTTTGCTTGGAATTTTCCAACCTGAGGAAATTCCTGTATGACTGAAAATATTTTACTGGACCCATGTAAGGGTTGTGTGATAAAATCCCACGAAATGATTTTTAAATGTAATTTTTCCAAATGAGATTAGAGTTTGATTTCAAATATGAAAAAAACAGTAAACCATAAATGGTCATAATCTTTCAAGTGTGAACCAAAGAGACACACACACACACGCACACCCACAAACATGCACAAATACACAAACACAAACCTCTCTCTCTCTCTCTCACACACATCCATGCATACACACACACACACACACACAAACAGGCACACACAAACACGCATACAAAAACACACACGTACAAACACACACAAACGCATGCTCACAAAAACACACACGCACAAACACAAACACACACATCCACAGATGCAAACATCCACGGATGCATACATCCAAGCACTAACACATACATGCACGTACGCACACACACACACACACACATGAACTCACACAAGTACACACATACAGACATACATATATACATCTAGAATAGGATGGCACAACTTCAAGTTAGGGAATTACAACACTTATAACAAAGATAAAACTTACTATCCCATGCGGCATATAAGTTCATCACAAAATAATCAATGAAGAAAATCTAAAAAAATATGCATAAGACAATCATTAAAGAACACTACAATTGTGAATTTTCACTAGCCTATAAGAGATTGAAAGATATTTTTATGACAATAAAATGTGTTTTATTTGAAGAAAAATCTAAATTTGAATTAAAACTTTAAGCACTGAAACTGAACTGAAAACCAAGTATCTATTATTATCTATGCAACTTGATTCTTGCTGCCTAGGTCTGCAATTAAATTGAGCTTGCTCTCTGCAAGAACACGGATCTGGTTGTATTTTTGTGCTTTTATTTAGTCGTCTAGAAGCAAGCATTGTGTCAGCACTCACGAGATCGCACCTGGCAGCAGCTCCCATGATAAATGGAACAACTGGTGCTGCGATCAGGGTCGCTAAAAGGCTCATTCAAACGCCACCCAGAAGGACGCCTATCACAATACAATGTCATCAACACTGTCAATAAAGTTGACAACCCAAGTATATTTGTTCAACTTTCCATGTTGATCTTACAAGGATTATTTCTTTAATATGGTTATTTGATTCCATAAATACTACGTAACTCCCACTCCTGACTTTTAATCATCTCACCAGTCTTGACATACTGATGTGACTTTTTGGGATTTCTCGTCTTAAAATTCAGAGCCATCTTGCCTTCAATTTTTATCCTCCAGTGACCCTCCTTTGGAAGTATTGCAGGGGCGAACATAGCAAACCTATTCCAACCATCATGTGTGGCGTTGATATACAAAACACGGTATTTCTATAGAGAGTCCATCAATATTGCCCAGTCATAGCCATTAGCTGAGCCGTCCCATAGAAGCGTCAACGTAGAGAGTAATAAGCCAACGTTATTTTGATTACTATCTCCATTGGGTGGAAGTTATTTTTTCCTCTCAAGATCCTTGCTCTCCAGGGTCACCTTTAGGACCAGAAGCACCAGAAGGTCCATGCTCTTCTAGGTCACCTTTAGGACCAGAAGCACCAGCAGGACCAAGCTCTCCTGAGTCACTATCAGACTTAATGTCATATCCTAAGATGTTCACTATTTCTTATATCTTGGCTGCGTTTGGGTATATGAGACCCTAATCTTCACAACTAAATTGCAAACGTGGATCGCTATAATGTGCGTAAGATCAACTATTAGGAATATATACTGTTCACTGGTCGCGTAGTTTCAGACCTCCAAAAAATAATCTATGATACCAAAAGTAATCAATTTATGATACCAGGAGTAATTTGACAACCTAAGCTGTGCACTGCTTTTTTGTCAGCTGGAAACCAAAAGAAACACATGTAGTCCATTTGTAAACACTGATGACGTGCTTTCCACTTCAACAACACCTATGAGATACAACAATGAGTGTAGTGTTGTCATGGTGACTCCCATCTCTGGTCAAGTGGCCAAAAAACTTTAATCGCTCTGCCTCTTCTATATCAGATCATCCACAATGAAAACATTCTTCTTTTTCGGATCGAACTAAATTGGCTCTTTAGAAATAGGAGTGTAAGTCGTAACAGGAAGGCCTTGGGCTTTTAACGCAGTTATAATCTTGCAATACGCTGGTTGGTCCAGCTGGTAAGCACAAAGGTATATCGCTTCATAATGTGACTGCGGGTTGAGTAAAAGGTTTTGGATAAATGTTGTTTTACTGCACATTGAGAGTCCATATATGAGAATCCTCACTGGATGCGTTGGTATGCAAAAGTATCTAGTACCCAGAATTCCATTTGAACACTATTTTAATGTAAGGTTATGTATACAAATAAAATATTGGGCTTAAATGAGTATCGATACATTGAAAAAGTCATGTGTTCTCACGGCCGATGATCTCAAAGTTTTATTGAAAGCATTGGTGAACAAGATTGCCAAACCACACTTGCAAGCGCATCCAACTTTACCAAATTAAACAATCTCAAGAAAAAGCAGGACAAAGCAATACTTCGCAATGAGTTGGCTGGCTCAAGAGGTGCCTGAGGTCACCTACTTATCAGTCTTCAACGGAACAAACGTGAATGGTTCCTCTGTCCCACAAGAGTATCTTTCCACACTGGATGTCACTGGTAGGGCAGCCATTTATGCTTTGATTTGATGGCGAATGGATCACAAGGTGCATATTGGAGCCTCAATTAGAGAGGATCATTATCAATTGCCAACACCTTTGCAGAAGCATCAGCCCATCCCTGGTATCGTCAGTTATAGTGGTGGCAGGATCATAGTATTACGGCTGACTTCACGGACTAGGTATGTAAACAACCAAGCAGCTCGAAAATCGAGCCGCAAAAAACGTTCCTCAATTTCTGGGAGTCTTTACCACTGATGAGCTTCCAGATTTGAGTAGAGTCGCAACAGCACCTCATTAATCTTTAACTATGATACACACAAGCTACCCGGCAGCCACTGGTTAGAATTTCGGATCACATATGAAGGTGCTGCGATAACATTGTATAGTTGTTTGATGTATTCATCGATGAAAGGGTCAGACACAGCAAGTAATTGAACGATGTCTTCATCCTTGAAGGATCCAGACCCAGTAAATCGATGATCAATGCCTTCATCCGTAAAAGTAACTATATTCATCCATAAACAGATATTAAATCATTTAAATCATGATGTTTATATATATACCGATATACCCTAGTCAGAGAAGTCTGCAAACAGTAGGGGGAGTGTAGATTTACAATTACCATTTATATACCTAGCACCATGAGAGCCATAGGCTCTTCCACATGCAAGTATCCATCCTAACTTATATTAGTAATTGCTAATTATTTATGTACG
>JAUZNK010032167.1:0-18630 GCA_035046665.1 Euphysa ruthae
ATTTTGATATACTCTATCTAAGCTCTTTTAAACCAATGAGACCCACAATTGTTCTAATCACTGGTTGCGTTTGGAAAAACAGAGTCTAAAATTATTCGATGATAAAGTACGGTTTCAAAACACCCAAAAGCTTTACTATTCATAAACATCACAAGCAATAAATACTAACGAATATTCTTTTCTCAACACACTGTATATAAGAAACAAAAGATTGGTTAAAAACTGATATCAATAAATAAACGCTTCACTCACGACTCTGGTGATGTCTTAATGAAGGTTGAGACGAAATATTTGTTCAAATGTTAAACTGTGTTTTCTATCTTCACATTGATTTCTCTTCTACGGACATAATAGTTAAATTTTTCAACCGAAGCAACGTTTTACTCGAAAAATATATAAAATGAAACAAAAGTATGGTTAAAAATTATAAATAAACCTTTTTAGGGTAGCCTTAGCAAATTATTAAAAATTAAAACCAAGGATTAATTGGCAAGCAGATGTAAATAATTTCAGTCACGTCAGCATAAGCAATGATGAAATGAATGGATTCAATTTAAGTATGCTTAAAATTTTTCTTTTGATAGACCAACAAAAAACGTTAGACGTTTACCAGCCGCTTATAGATATAATTTCGATGATACCTGGGCATACTTTCCTATTCGACTTCATTTCGACATCAAGTCAATAAATACCTGACCAAATATGACATTATTTTTTCGACGTGCTTAATTGATGATGAGCTGTTAAACAGCAAAAATGCCATTAATTCGTAATTTAGACAATTTATTTAGCATTTCAATGGCAGAAGTTTTTAGAATGCTGCAGTTTAAATCAAAATTTTGTATTATTTTGGAGAACTTATGGATTTTTTGAACGTAAACAAAAACTGTGGTAAGTTTTAAATCTTATTTATTTTCATAACTGGATAGCAAAAATTCTAAATTGCAAATTCATACGGATTAACTCAAATTCTTATTTGTTTAAGTGGCGTAATTTCAATCTTATTCAAAATGAATTTTTAAAGCCACTTAGATGATGGATGATGAAAATTCACAGCATTTATTTCGTCACTTAGATATTGCACTTTCTTATTGAGTTTAGTAAAAGGTAGTATTTAAATTTCGACTTATTTTCAAAAAACCGGCTGGAAAATTAATCATCAAAACCTTATCAGTTTTTAAGTTATTTAAAACGGTATTATTAAAATCTAAACTAAATTCTTTACTGTTCTTAATTCCAAAAAAAAAAAATTTCAAAAAGAATAACCTGGAAATCGCTCAGATTGAAAAACTTGGAGTGACAAAACTGTTCCATAATAAACTTTAAATTATAATTGATTATTAATAATATCTTGCTTACTAAAATTATTTTATCAACGATAGTTCACCTAGAGCATTTTTTCTGTAAAGAATAAAAAATCGTTAATAACAAACAGGCTGGAACTTTAAAATACCTAATACCATTCACTAATAGACGATCCAACTTTGACTCTGTAATTATAGCTAGTCATATGGCTAGTTAGTCCGTGAGTAAAACCATATCCTATCCAGACATTCTAATCTGTAAGAACAAATATAAAAAGATAACATATGAGATAGAAGACAAATATGACGGCAAAGTTATGAAACTAAGAGTCTATATTACGAATAAATTTTAAGTAGTATGTTCTTTACAGCTTTGCAGCTGGAGCTGATTTGGCAGTAACGTGAAAATTTTCTATAGTATGGAAATTCAGGCCGATATTTGAGGAGATATTTGTGCCGAAAATCGTGCATTTTTTTCATATTTTGTCTCGCCTCATCATTTCATTATTAATAATACTTAAAAAGTAGAGAATAATTCAATCGAGATTATAGAGATGATTTATCTGTTGTTAGTTTCTCAATCAAAACCAAATCAAAATTAATTTCAATACTCTCGACCGAAAATTTACTTCTATTTACATTGTATACTACACCGGCGTCTCAAGCCTAGATTTACGTTTCGCTTTATGAATTTAGTTGCGACCTACACGCTTGTCTCCCAAACTCCTTCTTCGACAATTTACAATAAATAGTTTTGTGAAAAATAAAGTTTTCCCGCGCCCTTATTTATAACACTGGATATTAATTTATTACAAATATTATAATTTTTGCTTTTAAAAACTCAAAGATAACATAAAAATAAGTTTTCATGATCCATAGTTTGACACCTTGGCAACCAAGCTACACCAGTTTTTTGTTTTTGATAAAAATTTTGTATTTTAAGATTTTTTATTATTTATTATTTACCCATTTTTTAAAAACGTCAAGCGAAAACGAACCGACCAATGAAAATCTTTAAAATTGGTAATTTTTAAAAACACCAAGCAAAAACGAACCGACCAATGAAAATACAGATAGATACAAACGATTAATAATTGAATAAATAATAAATGAATAAACAATTAAAAATATAAATAATTTATTCAATATATAAACAAATAAACAGATTTTTTTAGCGTATTTTAATATAGTTTAATCACTGTTAGCTTAAGGAAATTGGTTGCTTGTTGAATTGTGTCGCAATTTTCTTCTGCATATACAGATATAAATAGCACACTTTCTTTTTTTAAGACAAGGAGATAGTAGTGTTATAGCTACTAACCACATCAGTCAAAATTTCAGAGCCAGATCAAATATCTACCAATATTTTAATAATATTTGTGTTTGTCAACTCAGGCATTTATAACTATTAAAGAGATAAAACGCATGTCAAGAGTTATAAAATTTTATTGAGCGACGTTTCAGGAGCAGCATGACATAACTCATGACATGCGTTTTATCTCTTTAATAATTATCTACTAAAATATTATAAATTTCTATCTTTATTTAATAAGCACTTGTCTCAGCTAAAAATGTTTTCCAATCATATTTCTTTATCTCTTCGTTCAACAAGACAAGTTATTGTTTTTGATGATCAAATTATTGAGAATGCTCGTAGAATAGGTTTATATGTACAAATGGATAAGCATGTATACTATAGGTGATAGAAGCTGCTGGTATAGAGTGATCGTTCAACAAATACACAAAACTGAGATTTTCCTAATTTTAGAACAATGTCAAGTCTATAACTCATACAACCAGTTAAGAGTAGAGTTTTCGCTTTGTTCCAGAACAAGGTCATGTTTCTCAAGCTGTGCAATATGATATGCAAATTTATGAGCAAACTTTGATAAATTAATATGAGAACAAGTCTTCGGAGGATTTTCTTTTTGATCAAGAAAGAGATAAAACTTATTGCACTGAAATATCCACACTAGCAACTGTGGTGTTTTTGAATATTTAAATTTATGACACGTCAGGAAATTCAACTCGTGCTCAACCATATACCGTTTTTAGTAGATTTTGGATCTATTCACAATGTTGATCTCCCTGTCCCATGCTCATAGTAAATATAAATCAAAGTAATTTTCAATCTTTGATTCCTGTTTCTGATGTTCATTTTACTGCCACAAGTCAAAGTGTTCGCAGGAAGATTCCAGATCATCACAGTCCAATAGTCTCAAAAAGGGCCAAATTTGATTTTAGTTCCCTGAGCTCATTCTAAATTAATCGCTACTCCCCAAAAGACTGTTAATGATATCGAGGCGAAATTGCAACAAAAGAATTGTCTAAAAATAACTTAATAGAACAGAGGAAAAGCTTAAAAGATCATTTCTTGAGTTTAGCGTAACATATATACAAGGCCAAATTGCAGCATAAGAATTGTCGAAAAAAATTATTGCGTAATTTAATAAAAAAAAATCAATAGTAACTGATGCAAAATAGGAAGAACTTGAATTATTACATCTTGAGTTTGGTGTAACATATGCACGAGGCCGTGTAGATGAAGCCAAATCGTAGACAAAAATTGCAATACTTAAAAAAAAAAGGAAATATTTAAGAATGAATCCAACAAATCAATGACATTACAATGAAGGAAGATGATGCTAATAATATATTACATCTAATTATAATCAAAAAACTGAAAATTTGTATAATATATTATTCATAGGGTTGATAAATATATTGTGTGTCTGAGGCTCGGCCAATATTCGTTACTACAAGTTCTTCAACGACATATTGTGG
This sequence comes from Euphysa ruthae, assembly GCA_035046665.1. Classification (NCBI taxonomy): domain Eukaryota; kingdom Metazoa; phylum Cnidaria; class Hydrozoa; order Anthoathecata; family Corymorphidae; genus Euphysa; species Euphysa ruthae. The sequence continues at coordinate 4,089 of JAUZNK010032167.1, forward strand.
ATAAAAATGCGCTGAATTTAAAACTTGGGAACTAAACAAACAGGGTGTACGCGGTCGTTGTCACAAACTATATTAACACCTTACTCATAAAGATAACATCAAGCTATTAAATTTTTTTGGTTTTAAAAGTCTGAATAAACATATGGGTCCGCCAAATGATATTTTACGCATAAAAATATGCATTTTTTTGATGTACAGTCGTTTTTAACAAACTTAACTACAGTTGAAATGGCATAAATATCTCGTATAAATGTTATATTTAATGTACATGTCTCGCAATAAGGAATACATGTCATTGCATAAGTTTACCGCAACAAATGAAAATTACATCTGCATTACTTCTGTCACCCCAAGAATTTAGACTTGTTGTTTTAATGAAAAAGGGATAAATTAAAATACTTAAAAGAGCATACAGTTGATCGTCAAGCAGCAAAAAAAGTTTTTTGTGGTATTTCCTATGGATTTCCAAGTGGAGATTATTAAAGGGTATGTTTTAAATTATCTACCTAATGAATATTACAAAGGTGTGAGTATCGAAAACAATTTCCTTGATAAGTTACCTCAGGAACGCGTAAAAATTATGCACATTCCAGATGCTATGACAGAAAATGATAAAGGTCCAGCACCAAAAGAAGCACAATTTTGTATTAATGAATCAGATGAAACAACAACAACATCTGGTATGGCATTCCCTTCTGATCCAAAAGGTGCAGAAAAAGAATTATAAAAAATGATGCTTCTGATACCTTACGCAAGGATTCTGCAGACTGAGAGTACACACGAGGCGAACCACTTAAGCTAAAGACACCAACAGTTTTTATTACTGTTTTTCCTACAATATTTATTAATGGAAGCAGTGGTATAACAGTTCCTAAACTAGTTGGTGTAAATTTTAATGATTGTATTGAACATATTTATTTCACACAAGTCAATCGCTTCTGAAAACATCCATTTTTAAAATGCATTCTCCTCAACTTGGAATTTAGAAAATAAGCATTTACTCAAGGCTGCTCTTTGGTGTCACAAAAACATAATGACCAAGTTGAGCAACTTAAAAAAAGCTGAGAAAACAGTGATGATTGCGTTCCACGTGAAATTTTCAGTATGAGTGCTAACTAATCCCTATTAGAGAGAGCATAAACGAAAATTTGTTAATATTCTTTATTACCGTTTAAAAGAGTATGGTGATATGGCAGCCTATTTTGATACAATACATCAATGGATATGCTTTTAAAGGAAATATCTTAACAGAAGACTTCATCCAAGTATATAAATATTTGCTACACGACATAGATTAAACTCTAGAAGTAAATCAGTTTCTCAGAAATCGTTGATGAAATTGATTGACATGGTTGATGTATCAGGTGCTTGTGTAGACTACAAAAATATTGGAGGACCATTAAACTATTCAACTAGACGAACAACACGTGTTGGTCTTAGTGGTTTTCGTACACTTGATACTTCTGGAATAGAAGGCATATTGACGAGATAGAGAAGTTCTAAGCTGTGTGCGACGAGAAAAAGAACCTAAAATTTCACTTTGGGATTAGATAAAAAATTTGATTTTTATGCTAGTAATAAATGTGGTGTCAATCATACTCTATTGTTTACTGGTATAGAAATGATTCTCGTTTGGCCGATAACTGAATATTATTGTTGGCATCAGCTTATGATATATTCTTCCAGGTATTTTGGAAAATGTGGAAGATCATAATGGTTCGTATAAGACATATGCTAACGTATTTGCAGATTTACTTGATTCTTATAATTTTCCACAAGCACTAATAAAAATGCTGGATAAGACCAAAAGTGATTTTGGAAAGAGGAAGAATAATCACACACCCAGTACATATATTGATCCACAGTCATTGATACCACAGTCCACTCAATCAAGTCAGTATGACAATCAATACTCTGAAACGTTGTCACAAATGTGCCTCTATACTGCGTGATATAGCATCAACTAACAAAGAAGTTTTAATAATCTGAATGAATTACTAACATTATCTGATGGTGGTCCTGACTTTAATTGGTATGAATATGGAATTCGATGTTTCGGTTTTGATATGCCAAATAATAGTTTACGATGGATGCAAAATATTTCCAACTGAAAAGTTTTCCAGATTACACAACCATAATTCAAATGTACCTGTTATTAATCTATTGTTTGCTAACAAGCTGCAACAAGTCGTAACTGCAATTAAGATTAGTGAATGCTCTCTATCAGAAATAACTCCATATTACAACACAAGCCGATTCCTCTACTTATTCAAGGTACAGCAGGTTTTATTAAAACTTTGTTATAACAGCTTTTACTTATATTTGTCGTTTCTACTTGGTAGAAATAATTTAGCTTTAAACATGGCTCCAACTAGTAATGTATCTGTGTTTTTACCTCATGATCACACTGTGCATTCAGTTACCACACTAAAAATTGATTCCAAAAAAACTAAAGGTACTCAAATATAAGACTTCCCAATGTCCGATAAACCTCTACGAGAGTTACGAAAAATTACAAGTACTATTGTCAGATTAAATCTAATGTGCCTCAACTTGTATGAGCGTGGCAAGTTTTCAGGTAGAATGGTAACTTATTATTCACATAATTTTGACCAAGAAACTGACAGCCAATCATTTTCTTTTGGAAATATAAAAATAGCTAGCTTACTTTTTTGTAATTTCGGAAAACTAGACTTGCATGACTTGCATTTTCAACCATCAAATACATAGTCAATAGCGAAATTTTCTGGCTATACCATTTAAAGATATTTTGACCAATGTGTATTTTTACTACAGACAATGAGACAAGCACCTGATCAACTAGAATTATTGAATCAGTTGTTACACATTAGAAGTGATTCAATTAACAACATGATTGGCTAGAAGCTAAGAAAAAATGTTAAAAAAAACAACGAAAAAGTATTAACGATGATAGAAAATTGGAACAAAGATGAAGAAGAAAATCATTTTAAATTGTCGAGATTATGTGTTCAAGCGGCAACAGTTTCATCCAAAGTCTCTGATCCTCATAAGCAGCGTGTAAGTTAACGTACCGAACTTTGTTTGCTGTTTCTAAAACTGTGATGCTTACAAGAAATCAACCTGGATTAACTGGAATATAGTTTAATAATGCTGCGTTGGGTGTTTCAATTAATATATCTTATAAACCCAGTGTTTCTTCACCCTCATTGTAGCTGTCCTTTTTTACTTTTCAGAATAAAAAGGCCTTGCATTGATAAATGCCCATCCTACATTATTTCCAATTTTTGTAAACACTGGAAGGTTTGTAGAAGAACTGTTGTAGCGTATACCGTTAATCCCAGGTTATGCTAAACTAATAACGAAAGGAAAAGGTAAACCAGCCACCCATTTTCTTTTGAAACTACAAACTGTTAACTTCATGGAAAAACTCAGCTTTGGTATAAATTATACCACATTGTCACCTGTTGAACGTGATCTTTCGTCGAAAAATAACCTGCTGAAAAATTGCTCTATATCAAATGACCATCCACATATGGAGGTTAGAAAGAAATAAAAAGGAATGATGCAAATCTTCTCCAACTAAAATCTAGATCAATGAAAGGAATATGCAGATGGAACTGAAGCATATATAAGGTTGTTAATGGAAATGAACAACATTTGCAATAGCCAAACTACAAATAGTTTATGTACAAGTAAGTACCTTAGCTTGAAAATGTATCATGTGTAACTGCATGTAACCAAATTGAAAATGGTAAAGAGTTAATACCTCTAGTATTATTATTTTGTATGCACTAACTCCTTCAATTACTACACTTTTTTACCTCCACTTATCAAACACTTTATAGTATCTCACACTGCATAGGATATTGTATGTATTGCAAACAAAATAAAAATGTGTCTTTCCCAACTAATCGTATTACCACTAAAAATCAAACCTATTTCTATTTCTGTATCGTCATTTCTAATATTGTCTATATTTGCAGGCAAAAGAACAACATTACAATTGCGATAACATGCAAGAAAGGCAAAGAAAATTCGATGAATTTGTTAACTCGGTAACTCTCGGAGGTAAGAAACCAATCTAACTATTTCTACGATTTGTTGCGATTGTTTAAAGAGAAACAAATAGTATTTTTATACATCACTTCCAATGTGAATAATAAGTCTTTAGAGATGTGTATGAGAGCTACCTCAAACACGTTTTGGCAAATTACGGTACATTAGATATTTTGTGTGATAGATGTAAAAAAAAACCCACTCTACCAAAGAACACGAAGACAGATGTGCACTTTCAGAGATGTGCAAGATGTGCGACCAAACAATACGATTTCCTCGTAAATAGTTTAAACAAGCTGTAACTTATTGAACTATTTGCCAATGATTTAAAATAAGCTAGAAATTTGATTGCACAGTGTCAAAGAAATGCCGATACTTCAACTGTAAATTGAGTACTCGATATCGCGAAAAAGATAAATTTTGTCGAAGATGGCACTGATTTCTCCCACATTCTTCTTTAACAACGGAATAATTCATTGGAAAATGGCACAATAAATAGAAAGGAAAGTGGTCCGAAAATCGATCAAAAGCCAATTTCATGTTCTCAACCATATATTTCAGTACTAAATGCATGGAGAGGTTGTCATAAAATATTAGCCATACTTTCAAAGGGAAATATCTCAATCCTTAAGAAAAAAGAGAAGTCACCAAAACTATGAAAGTGCTTGGATAAAATACAAGACAACAATTCTGATTAGTTTGAGGTAGCATACGATTTTATTAATTGACAAGCCAATGTTAGATATATATATATAATTTATAAAAGTTGATAAAAGCAATAAATTAACTTTTATAGTGTGAAAAGTATATGGAGATGGCTTCAAAGGGAGATGTTCTACCAGAAAATCCCCCTTACCCTCCGATAGACAGTAGAGCCATTAACCACAAAATCCTGCAAGTAAAGCAGGTGCTCTTGCAAGATTTACGGACTTAAATGCAGACACTGCAGGGGAGAATCGGATGACAACGTTGAAAAGGTTATTCGCACATTTAAAAACGTTTATATCCTCCTTTTTTTCTACTAAAATTTTTTATTAAAGAAAATGAATATTACATACTAGCACAGTTTTTCTTATATTTTATCCTATTTCAAGTAGAGGTTCCAGAAGGTGAAGATTTCTGAAATGTATTTGATATTGTTATTGATTTATAGAAATTGATATTATAAGTTCTACACATATTGGTCCCAAATACTTCAAATTTATTCGCCGAAATCATTTTTACGGTCAGATTTATTGTATTGCATTCCAATAAACTAATCAACGATTGGGGCATTATTACAATCTATTTATTCACTCTTTTTTTTTTAATTCTTTTTTTTTCTACTCAACCGAAAAAAGCCGATTTTCTTAAACATTATCTTCAATATTAATGATATATTATTATAATAATATTAACCGAAAGTTTGGTTTTCCTTTTTGTAACGATAGATACTTTTTTGTAATGTTACGATACTTTTTTGTAATGATACGATACTTTTTTGTAATGTTACGATATTTTTTTGTAATGTTACGATACTTTTTGTAACGTTACGATACTTTTTTGTAATGATACGATACTTTTTTGTAATGTTACGATACTTTTTTGTAATGTTACGATACTTTTAAACCTTAAAACCTTATTCCTATAATCGTATTTTCTTTCTTGATTATTTTTACTGATTAACAGTATCTAAAAATTGTCTAACATAAAAAATGATAAGAAATCATGTATAGCATTGCTATAATAGAAAAAATTGAATTTTAAAATCGAAATCAATGTACAATCCTAGGGTGGTTCGGGACCCATGACTCATTTCCAGAAAATTTTTACACTTAAAGGTGTGTAAAAGCCAATTAGCATAAAGAGGACAATAAAGTGATATATAATATGACCATATCTAAAAAGTTGGTTTTTCAATTGGCTACTTTATAATGACCAACATGGGGCCTTATTCTAAACAAACCCAGACTAAAATTACCATGCTTTGAAAACAGTACTGCAAAAGTATTGACTTTAGCTTACTCTTTTAAAACTATCTTTCTACGAAGGAAAAATGTCATTAAAACAAATTTTTATATAGATTTGTTTGTTCAAGCGGTAATGTTTTTGATATTGTTCAAACCACGAGGCATTTGAATCAACGGTCATCTAAAATCCGTTTAGGAATTTAAAATTTGGATTTCATTAGCAACATTCTTTTAATTTCTGCATTCCAAAAATTGCATTCAATTTCTTTAAAATATATACATGAATAAAAAAACACTTTTTTGAATAAAACACTTTTTTGAATAAAACACCTTTTTGAATAACATAATTTTTTGAATAAAACATGTAATGAATTAATTTTTATTAAGCATTTTACCCTATCAATATTTATTTTATGGCTTGATTTTTATTTAGTAATCTTGGTGCTTTGTAATAGTAATACATAAAATAAGAAATTAATGCTGCAAATGATTACACATATATAAATTTTAAGTTTTCAAAGTGATGCAACATGTTTATATATTTATATTTTGATATGTGTTTTAACGAGAAATTCCACTTTTTATCTTGTCAATGAGCTTGTAATTAAGGAAATTGAACTTGGAAATTAAACGAATGTCGGAATTACAAAATGCAAATGCAAATTTAGATATTATCATTGGATACAGTTAAGTGATTTTAATTTGAACATTAAATAAAAAATATTAAGATTTTTCATAAGCAAATTATTTTTTTGATAATTAGCTAGCAAAAATCTATTTTTCATGGCGGTGGCAACGACCTTTGAAATCTTGTCCAATAATTCCACCTGATTTTTGAGGCATAAAATTTCCAATTTCTGTTTACTTCTAGACGGAGTGGGTTTTTTTTTAGATATTGTTATAAAGTAGTATGATTTTCCAAACGGGACGCAATAACTAATAAGAAATGTTTTTATATTGATATTTATATGAATTATGTTTCGAACTCCTAATCAGTTAGTTTAAAATAAAATCTGTTTAATTGGTAATCGATTAAACATACTTTTAAACTAAATTGGTTTAAATTCATTAATGGAACAATATTCTTCTGTTTGAAATTACTAATTTCCTTTATTTATTTTTTTCCATTTTTTCTTTTCTTTTTTTCCTTTTTTTTTTTTTTTTTTTTTGATTTTTCACAAATAAACTGTTTTTATGTGCTTAAAAATCGAATTTATTTGAATATCGATTAAATTTAAAATATTCGTTTTGATATTGATCGAAAAAATTTTTTTTTTTAATAAGGGTTAAATTATATATTACTTAATTTTCTGGTTATCTTAGGTTTACTTTTGTGGGATTAAATTTTAGCTCAAAAATTTGGTATCTGATTGTTGTTTTAACTTAATTTTAACTTCTTAAAATTGCTCAAAAAATGAATTTTGAACCAATCCGTTGGTTATCAATGTTGTTATTTGCTTGAAAGTTTCAATAGGGTAGTTAAATTCAATCGTAACATATAACAAATTAACGTTCAGTTTTTTTATGATCTTTTAATTTAAAGAAGATTGACGTCAATTTTTATTTAAAAATCAAGTTATTGATTTGTCGATGGTTAAGTTTTATTTTTGGCTAAATGTTTTCTAGAGTTTACAAATGTCTTGAGTTCTAGCAAACTAAGGTGATGTTAGAATAGATAAATTTTTATATCCATTTGGTGCTTTATTCACCAAATTTATTATTAAATATAGTTTATTATAGTTCTAACAAAAGGTGTTCGTAATCCGCAACCTGACGAACTTAAGATAATATATTTAAATAAAGTGGTTTTAATTATTTTTCTACAGGATTTAAGCAATACGTAAATACAGGTAGTGTTCAAAGAGAAAAAATTGATCACGTGCCCATAATCCATAAAATGACACATAAGATGTTTGTGACTCTGTCTGGGCGATATAGCTTTAAATGTTATTTTTATCGGTTCAAGGTACAAAGCTTTATAAATTTTCACTAAACGAAAAAATGAGAGTTTCAAGACAATTCAATAGAAAGCGCAATATTTTCTCAGATAATAAATAGTCTTTTACAATAAAAATATGCATTCTCAAGCAGAAATCTAAAATGGTTTTCGAATTAAAGCTATAGTAAAATTAAATTTATAACCTCTATGTACTCAATTGCAATTCAGAAATTAAAAGAACTTAGAAGGAAAATCAGCAAAATTCAAAATTGATGTTTGTGATATAAAACCTTAATAAAGTATTCCAGTCAAGCCAATGCAAGTTGTTTTAATTATTATTATATATCTAATTATTATTATATATTTAATTATTATTATATATTACAATTTAATTCAATTAAATTTTGTGCAAATTTAATTTTGGCGCATCTTGTTTTCGCTTAACCCAAAAAACTAGATTTTCGCAAACTTTTAAAAGAGATGAGGAGGAAGTGGTTGAAAAAACGAGGTCTAACGTAAGACTCACATAAGTATTTCTTTGCAAATATTAAAACAAGGGTATTAAAAAAAAACGGATCAAGATTACAAGAAATGGTCACTTTGGATGAATGATTTATGTTCAACAGCATCTTTGATCTTTGATTTACGCCATCCAGACATCACAAGTTTATGCTTACCACGCATGTAAACGCAGAAATGGGCGACCCATTTTTTGGGAAGGGGTTTAAGGACACTGATACAAGTGCCAATCTCGACTTCATGGTCTTGACTTTCTTTTTTTATCTACTTTTCAACTTGCTTAGAACACCATTTTTGTGCTTTTCGTCTTAAAAAAGAATTTATAAAAATCAAAATCATGGGGGATCTAGAAAGTTTCAAATGTGTCTCTCGTAGATTTCATGTCTATAGGACATAATGGCAACCAAAACTTGGATAAGACTTGCAGTTATAATACAAAGAAGGGAAAATTCATGATCCTTTAGTTGTTGTATTTAATTTAAAAACTCAATCAAGCAGTCGTTAGCCATGTACCAAGAGAAATATCTCAAATTTGTCGATAATTCATGGTGAATACGGTGGGCTCTTGGAAGCGGGTGTATGCGAAAGATTATTTAGAAGGGTATTATATAGAACCCGAACTCAACATGAAGAAAAAGAAGGCAGAGACAGTGCAAATAGCGACAAAGAGTAATTACGCACTAAGGATACAACCAACACCGCATTTGCAGAACAAGAGAAAGAAGAAGAAAAAAAGAGTCAGATATTGTAGTTGTTTATGACTGATGATAGTAAATAAATTCTAAGAGCTAAAAAACTGCTTTTCTCTCTTCTCCTATTTTCGCGCAGCTTAAGTTTTCGCGCACCTTTAAAAAGAAATATTTCGAGCAAATCTAATTTTCGCGCGGTATAGTACACGAAAAATAAGCATTTACGCGCCATCTAAAGTCGACGCAGCGGCTCTTCGCGAAAACTAAATTTTTGTGAAAACTAAGTGAATTAATGTATCTCTAAAGAGTTACACCTGCTCATAAATGCAATTAAAACTATTTAAAAAGCTTGAAAATATGGGCATTTACTTAAGGAAAAGAATATAGCTAAAAAAATAACTTAGACACACACATCAGTAGTCTTATTATGCCAATAAGATCGTTATTACCAAAGGTAAATTTTTTTGTAGTTTAAATATTCCAATCAAAAATATAAGTGAGTATTTTCAGCAAGACTTGAAAAAATATTTTGTATGAAATTAGAAAGGAATCAGTGGAAAAACAAAAATGATCCACTGGCATTTTCTTCTTCTAAAACCTTCTTATGCAATTGGATATTAGCAGAGTATTATCCAAATATTTCTGAGAAAACATTGCTGGTCTATGGTGATTAGTGTTCGCGCTACGAGGCAAAGGATTGACAGTTCGAAAATGAAATCACGAACTAGTTTAAAAAAAAAAAAAACACAAAAAAAAATCTTTATTTAAAAATTTTACCACAATTTTTTTTCATGTTAAAAACTCCTTTATAATCAAAAATTTTAATTATAATTAAAAAAAGGGAGTTTGAGATATGTGTTCCACACCCAGAATGGAAGACGTGTTTCGTCCTTGTCAGTTGTACACACTGATTGGCGAAGAAAGAATTAAAATTCTTTCAGCTGATATAATATACATGGCTCAATAGTAGTGACTAGAAGAAAATAACTCGAATTATCAATTGCAAAATATCCTTTTATAAGAAATTAGATTTAGATGTTCTCAAAAATTCATGCAGCTGTAGTTCCAAAAATATTTCCTAAGAAAACTTAGTCAGGTTCTCAATAGAGAATAAACATGTTGACTTCAAACCGAATTCTTTAACAGGTTGAGCAGACATTTTTGTCGCATGAGAAATTGTCTGCTTCAATGAAAACATTCTTTTTTGTTTGTTAAAGATACCAAGTTGTTCACTCCATTAGAAATTAACGTATTTTTTCTTTGTTCACCTGTCTGTTAATCATAACATTTATACTTTTATTATTTTACCCCGCCTCATCTAATCGCCCAATCAATCAATCAATTTTATGATTTAAGAAACTTTGATACATAAGCTTCCCAAAATTAACAAACTGAAACTACAAGGGCTTTGCTTAGATTCTTAAACAAAATAAAAACGTGTATTATAATTTCCTTAACTTTAACTGGATACCAATTTCATCTCACCAAAATCATAGATCACCAAAAAAATAAATAAATCATATAAGTTGCGCTACATGTAATGTTACTGTTACTGGGAAAATACATCTGTCATCCTCAACGAAACACAACTTATCGCACATACAATTAAAATGTCCTTTCACGTCACAAATAAACCTAACCTTAAACTTCACAATCGTCTTCCATGTATATACATATAAGCATAATATATTATGTTTCAACAAACCGCGGCTGCCGGAATTTCATAGATACCTATATAAACGCTAGGATTTGATGCGTAAAGACCAGGGGAGGTTGTCTCTCGAAACGTAACCAAAAATATGTACCACTACTAATATTACTTTTAAAATTTTTCAGCAATGTAAAATAAATTTATTAAATTACTTAATTGAATTTGGATTTTTTATTGATGGTGAAAATCTTACTTTTTAACCGAAGTGATAATAGTCAATAATAATTCTCGGTCTACAAAAAGAATGAGATTACTTCTGTAAGCTAATTTTCTAAGCATTAAGCTCTATTAAAAATTTTATATAAGCTGGTATTACATCTTGAACCTGAGTAAGAACAATTTGAAGTTTCCTTGAGATAGAAAGTGATTATCTTTCATATGGAATTTTTTTATGATTTTCAGCGATTTCTCAGTTTTGAGGAAACATATTAAGATTCATGATATATTCGCATAAGCGAATAGCTTTTGGAAATTCTTACTATCAAAAGATACTATATAAAGATTTACGAAAGCATGGCAAGCTTGTTGGCAAACCAAAGTTAAAAATGGTATATGGTAATTGATGATAGAAGAAATGTCCAACAGAATTCAACAAAAAACACATTTTCTTAAGCTACCAGTGATTAATCAATAATAAAATGAAATAAAAAATATTGTTTTTGATTAAAATTATATTTCAATTTTACATAATGCAACGTTTAAATTTAACTTAATTGCTTTTAAAACAGTTATGTTTAAAAGCACGAAGTTAAATATTAAAAACAATCGATGATTAAGAGCATTCGAATGGAATGCTTGAATATTTCTGTAACGTTTAAATAAAGTTTTCTGTCGACAGTTTATTGAAATTAATTTTGATTTGGTTTTTATTTGGTAACTTTTGTCTCGATTAAGTTATTCTCTACTGTTACAAATATTATTAATAATGAAATAGGAAAACGAGTGTGGTGTCAGCATGAATTTAGGCACGAATTTTCTGCAGTGTCAGCAAAAAAAAATTCCTTACTCTAGATAATTTTTTGGGTTACTGCCAAATGAGTTCCAGCTGCAAAACTCGCTGCGTTCGCATTGTTGGTTTTTTGCTTTTTAGCTTTTAAAATGTGTGCTGAATTAATAATACTGATAGGATAACATAAATATATATATATATATATATAAATATATATATATATTTATATATATATATATAACGCTATGATATGCTGTCTAGATTAAAAATGTTTATCTATAATGTCAATACGATGTTATTTATATCAACGTAGAAATGACTCGTTTAAAACCTCCTACAAAACAAACAAATGAGTATGCCCTTTAGAAAAAATTGCTTTTGTTTACTAACTGATCCGTTATGTTTCAAAAAAAAATATCATGGTTGGTATGAAAGAGTGACATGTATGCTAAATATGTACCATATTGTTCCATGAGAAAAAGTGCTGATTAAATCTATACCCAGTCTTCTTTTAAATAACGGATGAGTAACACGGGGGTAAAAAGTAAATCTAAATTTCAATTTAACGGTAAAAATGATATTCTAAAGTTTTAATCGAAAATATCTAATAAGTTGAATAAAAAAAAATTTATTTTAATATGTTTTTATAAAATTTTAAACAATTTATTTACAAAAAATATCAATAAATATATGTTAATACCCCCTTAAAACAATTGCTAGACAGTTATTACTTATTGTCAATAAGAAGCTTTGTTTTCCTAATATCTTTAAGTCATCACGCCCGTGATACGGAATAAAAACCGTTAGTAGATGGAAGAGAAAACAACGTATACTACAGCAAAGTAGATTTCAAAGACTTAAACATAGAAAACTATATCGAATCTCGCTTTTATTGGTGCAATAACTAGTTATTCCGAAAGTTTACCATACGGGCAAGCAGCGGGGGTATTATTTAACTAATTCAAAGTCTCGTTTAAAGAAAAATTTCCAAACAGTAGCTGTAAAAGTTTGAAAGAAGACAGAAATTTGAAATTTTCGGGTAAGGAAAATATAATGTTTCAATTTTAAAACCATTTGGTCAATTTCACTATGAGGTTAGGATTAGTCATAATTATTTTTATTTATTTAATTATTTTGTTATCGATTAATTATTATATGGGTATTTATCTATAGTATTTCATGGCTCGATCTAGAAATCACAGCTTCCTTCATATCTTCTTCATTTAAACAAAAAACAAAAGCAACAGTTTTTTAAAATACTGTAATGTGGCAACGTTATTATAGACAAGTGAGGAATATCTTTTATGGATTTATTCCTTCATTGAAATTTATGTGAAGAATTTGATGTTTAACCAATGTATGCATGACATATTGGTAGAAATCAGTATGTGAAAATATTACAATGTAGAAAATATTATTTTGCAATGTACATAGTATAAAATGAAATATTTAATACCATAAGAGTACAAAAGTAGAATTATGTTTTATGCTTATTGATTTTTTAAATTTATATTTCACTCAGTTTTTTGTAAAAAGCAGAAATTGTTTTCTTTTTTAATAACGTCAAAATTTTGTTATTGTCTGTGTAAAGTCGGTAATCTCATGCGTAGATTCATGTTTGAATAACTCCACGTTTTTTTTCTATCGTTTGTTGATATAGTATGTTCTTAGTTTATTAAACTAAGTAAATTACTTGTCAGATATCTAAAGGATCTAAGTAATCGTGGAATTTCTTACAAATAAACGAAAATATTTTGACTCGCCCAATTAACCCTTTAACTGTTGCTTTAGTAATTATATAGTTATAAATTATAATTATATAGCTTCAAAAATTAAACTTTAATTTAGGCACCAATATTAATTTTGATTTGGTATGGTACAACCTGGTTCTGGATTTTATATATATAATTTATTAAATGATCGATCAAACGCTCTAAATTCATTCTTTAATATTAAGGGTTATTCGAAAAAATACATATTCTTTGCTGGGAACTTCAAAAAAGTATAGCAAAAAATTATTTAGCTGTAACTATAAAATATCATTTTTCATGCAGTGCAAATTTTAACCAGTTATTTCAAAGTGTGTTTATCTTTGCGTAATCAATACAATATAATTGCCAGTTTAAGAATGCGTTTTCACTGCACAACTTGTATTTCCTTAACTTTAGAAAATGCTGCTGTGTTTTCCACGCTATATATCTTGGGAGAAATTTCAAAAAATTTCGATGCCGAAAATAGTGTTGGGAAAAATTTTATGATTTAGAAAGAGTATGCTTGTGTTAGCGCAATTAATTTTAGGTTTAACCTGTAATAAACTTCAGAACAAAAAATTCAAAACTCTACCGCTTTTTGCTTTTAACTCGATGATAATAATAAAGTATAATGGTGATTAAAAAAAGTTAAATGGTTATTAGAGCATTAGGGCGTTTTTTATCTAATCTTGAAGGTGGCGTAATAACTCAAAACAGATAGAAAAAGTGGAAAGTTTTAACCAATCAAATGAGTCATTTGGATTTAAAATTTCACCAAGAGCTTTTTTGCAAGTGTTTTTATTACAAATATTGACTGCGACTGTTTGATGAAAAATGACAAGCCCTATATTCTATAACGGTAAATGAAAATAACTCAATGTTTTTTAAATGGAGGTTACATTTTTATATAAAATAAAATATCGCTGACAAATGGGTGGTTGTCACACGATAACCAAAATAAATAACCTTTTTTTTTTTTTTTTTTTTTTTGATATAT